>JABEEQ010000161.1:0-12058 GCA_014824365.1 Fusarium sp. NRRL 66894 | reverse complement strand
TCTGGAGTTGCCGATCGGGCTGCAGACGAAGATTGACTGGACATGCTGGTGGATGTCATCCTGGCTGCGTCTGCATACGATTGAACCGACGACCGTGGTGTTTCAGTCTTGTTCAGCATATCTAGCTGTAGTCGAGTCTGCTCCAGCTCGCCGCAAACCTGGGTGAGCTGGTCTCGGACTTGCGATAATTCTTGTGCCATCTGGGCCGTGGCCCTGGCGACTTCCTCGGCCATGCGATCACTGAGCTTGGTGAACTCGAGCTGAAATTCGGCCTTCATCGCTTCGATTTTCTTGTTCAAGTCCTGCTCTAGTAGTTGCTTCAAGCTCTGGACTGCCTCGACCATACCACCAGCTGACTTGGGGGCAGCCTGCTTCCGAGCTCGGTTTTGTCCCAGAGCTCCCTCACTGGTCTCACCTTCCTCCTGCCATTCCATATCGCCATTTTGCTGCTCCATCTCCAATACCTTCGTCGTCCTGGCCCTCTTCCGCTGAGGGCGATGATATCCCCCGCCCGAACCATCCGGATCGTCTCCCATGACGATGATGACGTCTGATGCGGGGTTCGCAACACCAGACATCCACCAAGGGCCTGAATCTCCGCCAGGCAGTCCTCAGGATTTTTGAAAGTGATAAATAGGATAAATAAAAGTTATTTTAAAAAGAAGATCTTTTTCTCCCTTTGTCTTCCCCCATTCAATACAGTGGTGAACAGTCGTAGCTTCCTCTTTTTCAACAGTATCACACTCTGTTTGTGTCTCCGCACAGTGCCAATAACTTCTTTACGTAAACTGTATACATCTGCATGAATGCCGATGAACATTCGGTCCAAGCTTAATCCGCCTTCCGATGATGAGTCACTCGGCTGCAATCTGTTGGCACGTTGACCCTGACCCTAGGAAGGGGCAAACTTGAACTTTGCAACCCTTCACTCATGGCACCTCGATTGTCGAAAATCCAACGAACCGAGCTCGAGAAAGTCATCATCAGTAAATTACAAGGTGAGGAAGTCATTACGGACGAAGCAATAGCCAAAACGATCGGCCGATGTACCGCACGAACTGTTCGCAACGCACGATTTAACATACTCAAATATGGCACAATCAACGCTCCTCGTCGGGCAGTCGCCTGGCCTGGGGACGTGACAGAAAATATGTGGCTCGCCTTACAGGATCGGCTAAACCGCCATCCGTGCATGACCCAACAAGATATGGCTGATTTCATCAATAAAAAGTATCATGTCAATCTGTCAAGAGTTACCGTTGGTAGGATGTTGAAACGTGTCGGCTGGACTAAGAAGGTGACGCAGAGCGTCGCAAAAGAGCAAAACCAAGATCTACGTGACGATTACATAGAAAGACGATCCCATTATGAACCTGAACAAATGATGTTTATCGATGAAAGCGGTAGTGATCGCGGATTGGCGATATTGGAACGAGGTTACGCCCCCAAAGGAGTAACCCCGGTCCAGTTCAAGCGATTTCATCGCGGAAAGAGAGTGCAGATGTTGCCAGCCTACACCCTGGATGGTGTCATATACTGCGAGGTGTACCATGAGAATACAGATACCGAGTTGTTCCAGGGGTTTCTTGAAAGGTTGCTGCCCTTCTGTGGCAGATACCCAGAGCCCAAATCTGTCGTATTTATGGATAACGCCTCCTTTCACGTAATTTCCCAAAGCCTCAAGGAGAAGTTTACGGCGGCGGGTGTGATAATAGAAAAGCAACCACCGTATTCTCCCGACCTCAATCCTATCGAGTATCTATTCGGCTCTGTCAAAAACCGCATTCGGAAGAGACGTTTGGAGGATGAAGAACTCATACAGGGTGACTTTAAGTCGTACTTGGAAATGCAGGTATATGCAGTTGGGCAGGATACGCACATCGCGCGTGGGCACTTTAGGAAGGCACAGATCTACGTTCATTGAAGGGATATGTATAATGTCAACAGATTCGAGGCTAACTACTTCAATAATTCCATACTATACGCTGTATGCCCTCTCGCGTTGTGATAGGTAGTACCTGACATCACAAACGAAATGCCATGCCACGCCTTCTGGTATGGCATTCTTGGTGTAAAACTTGAACATCCTCTCTGGATTACTGGCGAGGATACCAAGGTCAAGGCAATGCATTAGGGTTAACTCCTCAGCGATTGTATAATGGTTCTTCTGTTCCTCGGTGCTCACCTGAGACCGCTGCCAGACACTGTAGGCCCTGACCCCTTCTTCTCGAGGTAGGTCAGATCTCAGAAGGGGAGACGTAGGGAATATCATTTTAGGAGTTGGTGGATCGTCACTTGAGCCTTGATGACAATGGATGACTGTTGGACCAGCTGATGATCCATCCGACCCTCGTCGTCGTCTCTTACGGCCCTGTGTTCTCTCACGCTCTTTCTGTTCCCTCTCTTCCCATTGGCGCTCGTCCTCTTTAACCAAGCGACGGAACTCGTCGGGGACATCGTCATGGCTTAGTGGCTTCCCTGCCTGTAAATGGTCGGCAAGCATACTGATATGATGGGGTTGAACACGACGGTGTACTCCTCCATCTTGCCAACAATGACTCCCTTTTGTACACGGTCGCCCAGGGCAGCGCATAATGGCATATGCCTCCCTGATGCACGCACTTCGACCTACGCCAGCTGTCCTAGCTTCCAAGTCCGCTAGCTGATTGGCCGTGGCACCCCCTCTACCAGGTTTGCCTGGATCAAGAGCTTGGTAATAGAATGTCAGCATGATGGTGATCTTCTTGCCATTGTTAAGAAACGGACTCCAATCACGAAGTCGTTGCGCAATAAATGACCATTTAACGTCTAATTTTGGATATTCTTTCGTGATTTTAGCTGTTTTACGATCGGTCACGGATAGAACGAGCTTTGTTTTGTCCTCTTTCCACGGCTTGTCAGCACTTGCCTCCGTCAGCTTCGGCTGAAGGACGTATTTCCAGAACTTGCGCGGCGATATTACAACGTCTAGCTCTGTTTCGCCAGCCTGGCATCTATTCTTCGCAGACAGTTTCCATTCGATGTTATATCGTATCGTCGGTTCGCCTTCGTAGGACTGGTTTGGCTCCCAGTCATTAAATGGCACAAATGCCAGGGCACTCCCGGCAGGTCTAAGTCGGCTTCTCGGGGCTGTCGCTGCAGGCTGGGATACCTCACTATCGGACGTTGCGACAGTCGAAATCTGAGCGTCGCTCACATCGTCACTGGACCAGTCATCCATATTCTTGTTATGACTCCTGAGTTTTGCCACAAGGCACAGTCTGGCCGTTTCTCGCGGGTTCGCTGCCTACACCAGCTTGTAACAAAGAACACGTGTCCTGATCTCTCCCTTTATTCTATGGAGTTCCATGGGTTTCCATGGTTGATAGTCACGTGAGCATAGCCTGAATGCTGGTAAAGTAATAGTTTAACTAGTATTCAACGATCAAATTCTTTTCAGTGAAGCTATTCACACATCTGAAGCGCATCAGGCTAGAGCACTGAGAGAGCTGTAATTAATTTCGCCGCCAGTAAGGCCCAATTGCCACATAAAACATGGATGGGTTGCGGCTAATTTTACAAGCGTTCCTGGATGGGGGGAAGGCATGTCTGACAGGTGGAGAACTCATGTATCTCGGCAGCTTACAGTAAGTAACGACAGGGCTGACCCGCACTGTTAAAAGCCACTCCGCTTGAGGACTAGTCGGTATACTTGAGGTTACTGAGAAGTACACTTACCCGTAAGCTAAAAATGGCTTACGGGCGTTTTTTACGTCCTAAAACAGACATTAGACCCGCCTACAAAGTATAAATACGTACCTATAAGTCTCTACTCCATAACTTACAAAGAGGATGTTATTGGGAAGAGGAAGGTGCATATGTACAATACTGTACCTACAATCAAGAGAAGCTTGGTATCTCCCAGCACTTCCTTAAGCGCCTTTTCGATGTCCTGGGTGCGAGAGGGGCTGGCCATACTGTCGTAATGCTCCGCTTTGACACATATGCCGTTTTCTTGATAGATGACAACCAACGACCAGTGCGAGGCGGTGCGCACCGGACAAAAGACTATTCTAGAATCTTTCGGAAATTTACCGCGAAGCTCTTTCTTCTCGTGATTGACTCCCCGCACATTGAGCCAAAGCGGATGCCGCCAGGCAAAGTTAGAGCGGCTATGGTAAAGCAAAATTTGCCTGACACTCCGGTCGATACTCTCATCGCAAAGCCACGCAGTGGGGTCCGCGATTTTCTGTTTGGCTCTGTCCTCAATCGGGTGGAGATGTGAGGTGGCGGACTGCGAATCGTGGTCACTGTCCTCTTGTATAAGATCAATCGACTCCGCTGCACTCGAGTCTCGGGCAGGTGTAGTACTCCCGGATCGTTGTCGCTTGATTGACCCGGGGATAGAGGGCCTTTTCAGGGGCCTCTTGATGTTGACCTCTGCAGCCATGTCGTCAACGGTTGGTAAGTCATCGGAATGCTCGGCTTCGGCGGCTTCCTTAGGGTCAAAGCCCCAGATGTCGTTGTCAAATCTGCCATCCTGTTTTCCGTGTAAGATAGACCTGTGCACTGGTCTCTCAAAGCCTTTTGCCTTTTTGATGCATTCAAGAGCCCGTCCGCAGTTCATTTGCCTGAGTGAGCTTCCGAGTCTGACAGCGTTGTAAATGTAACCATCAGGCTCATATAGACTCTGCAGGTTCATTTCAAAATAGAGGCAGAGGACCGTGATGCTGTGAAGTTGACTAACAATGCGCTTGCTTGGTGGGAAAGTCTGGATGAAGGGCTGCTTGGCCCAACCAGCCTGGCCATTCGGCCAATACTTGTTCATGAACTTGACATGGCTCACTGCCGCGTGATCATCGTTGGTCTTGGGGTTGGTGTACCAATTATGCACTGGTTGGACTGCGCCCTGCTTCTGGGCCGACATCGACGCCGAAGGCCAAGTTAGAGAGGGAGCCAGTGTTGGAGCCGGCGTTGGGGTCGATGTTGAAGTCGATGTTAAGGCCGATGTTGGTGCTGGTGTTTGGTCCGGTGGTGGAACCGAAGTGGGGGCTGTTGGAGGCGGAGTAACAGGCATTGGCTCAACACGTGAGGAAGAGGGCTGAGGTTGATCTAATCGGTGTCACTCAGAGTGACACGGAGGACGACTATTAGGAGGCATGCGGTTGAGCGTGCGTATGTCGAAGATGGAGGAGAAGGAAACGTAGCGCCGAAAGTTGCTGAAGCAATTGGTTCTGTTGTTCAGGGGCAGCGCATGTGAGCTTTTACAGCCTGGGTTCGCAGCCTCGTTGCCTTATGCGTGGGTAAGTAGGCTATCGATAAGACTTCCTAATACAGCAATCATCGGATAACATACCTCGATTTTTAGCATCAGGGGACTTCAACAACATCACGAATATTAATACAGCAGAATAACAAATTGACATGCTTCAAGATTTGAGATTTGATTGCATTCAGTGACTGAGGCACTTGGCAAGACTGTGGGTGGTATCCAGGGTGTTCAAGTCAGCTTTGTCATGTTAACCCCATGTACATACATCCAGCTACATGTTAGACCCGTTGACGGGATAAAATACTCTGGGTTATCGACTTGACTTAGATAGAAACTTTTCTCCCGATAAGTGAGCAAGCCAATCGCCATTAGGCATTTGATAGAAAGTGACTTGCAGTGAATTTTTGCTTAGCATCCCATCATTATTGCAGGCTACTGTGAATTTGTTACCCCGTATTCCCTCCCAGGTAAAGGGTGATTGATTGATGCTAACGCGACCCATGTTAGCGGCTATGTAATTACGATTGGTTGATGTTAGCGGCTGAAGTTCGGCTGTGATGAACCGTACCCAATGCGACCTGAGGGAGGTTAACATCAAGCTTATCATATATGTCAACCAACCAGATAAACAAACGCGTGCACGTCGTCTGTATGTAGGTTGCAGAAGCAATGAGATTGAAGAGGAAGTACCACTTGATATATGCTGAATTTTGAGGTCCAACTTCATGCGTAAAGTGGATTGATCAGGTACGCGCAATTGTCAGCATCCTTATGCATATGCTAGCTATACGAGGCTGGCGAAGTAGGACCTCCGACAACTTTTTTTCTCTACCCCTCCTCCCTTCCAACAACGTCACCTTACATCCGGCCAGACTCTCCAGGGTAGGCAATCAACATGATACGACCTTGTATTATTTTTTTCTTTTCAAGAAGGGAAATATGATGTCGTATCATTGTAAATGCACCGTGCTGTCAATTTCCGAGCCAACCGAGTCATTCTCCGGCCGGCTGGGTCCAAGTCTCACGCCGAACTCGTGGCCAGGCCCAATTGCTACGAGCTATCAATGCGATCCGAGGCATGCATGTCCTCCTTGGCGATGGAAAACCTAGAATAACTACCTTACCTTATGAGGCAGGATTGCATTAAATTTTACGAGTAAGAAGTTAGGTTGCAAGCGAGAAATCAACAAAAAGCAATCTTACTCTCTCGCATTGGCGTAGCAAGGAGAATTGAGCACCCTTCTGTGTTGTTGCCAATGCCTGGCTTGGTCCTCATGCACGACAGACAACTTCTGCACAGAGTGTAAGGCTTCACTCAACTTTAGGGTGGTGAATACATGTATAGTACACTAAAGAAAAAAGAGGAAGGGAAAAGTTATGTTATGAACATCTTTGACGAGACAGCTCCACCAAGAGGCATATGACACTTTCCCCCGGTTCTATGGGACAATGAGTGCCTCAGAACTACTGTGATAATTTGAATTCTCAGAAGCGGGCTTCTCTCCGTTCATGGGGGTACCACCAATGGTGCTTAAAACGAGTGCCTCAGGACCCGGGCCTTGATCACAGCTTATCCTGCGATCCATCAGAGACTGTGAATTTTCGAATACCCTGGGCACGAAGTACTCGATGAATTTGCGGAAGTTTGGTAGTGAACCGAAGATGATGACGAAGCTGGTCTCAAGGATCAAGCAGACTGTTCCCTGAGCCAACACGAACGTCGAGTCAGGGTTTTTGAGACCGGTAATCAAGATGGCTAGCCGGGCCACAGCAGCGCCCAGCGTGAGTAGGCCGGTGCTGAAAAATGCCACGGGAACCACTTTCGTCTTCCACGACAGTTGGAGTGGAATGGTGTTGTAAAAGGTGACAAATATGAGGATGAGGTCTGCCCCACTACCAACACCAGCGTGTAATATATGAAGAGGATAGCTATCCATGCATTCAGCCCCTGTGGAGAGCCTAAGGTTCCATGCTGCTTCGACCGGCTTGCAAGCAAATAGGAGACCGAACCACGCACCCAGGAAGGTAAGGACAATCAGAATGGCCGTAGCATAGATGAAATAAAGATACCACAGCATGGGCGCTAACCGGCAGTAGAAGGTGCAGAGCCCCAGCCTCGCGAGGGCGGTGCCCGGAGTGACCACTAAGATGGTAACAAGAATAAACTTTTTCTTCCAAATAGCATCATCCAGGGACATCTCCCAGACATGCACACCCAGGACGCCCTTATGTAGGCAAATGAAAGTAAGAACTCCAGAAGCCAGCGTGAGAATGCATGCAGGAATCTTCATATCTTTCAACAGAATCAGCAGCGTTCTCAGATAATGCACGTCCAAGCATGGACATCACTTACAATGTTCGATGTGCCACTGTTGGCGGATGAAACATGCCGTGTAGAGACAAGGTCCTAAGAAGACAGGAACAGTAAGTGTGATACCAAAAGCACAGTAGCTCGCTATGATAGTCGCTGTGTCCTTCTGCGGATTGGTAAAATTGACATGAGAGCCGTCAGGCGATACCATCCATACGTCAACACCGTCGACCGTAGTCATTGTGTTCTGGATGTAGAATAAAGATCCATATAAACAGTAAAAACTGAGGTGTAAGAGGAAGTCCTGGCAATGTTGTGCGTTTGCGACCTCCTAAGTGTTGGGTCAGAGGGATTCAGTTTCGCAAGCCACAATCTGGGGTCTTTATTTTACGAAGGTCGACCTGTATTGTTGAGTTTCATTACATATATATATATAACTCTCATCCCTGAAATTGTTTTCCATCGTCCGTGTCTAGGACGGTAGGGTAATTGCTCATTTGCGAGACTGTTTTCTCTTCTCTCCGCAACCATTTGCACAGGAGAGAGTTCGCGAACGGAGTTACGATCGTGAGACTGGGTCTGCTAACCTAAAACATCCATGTCAAATGAATGATGAGTACTCCGTAGGATCCGCAAAAACAGATAGGTACCCGCCCTGGCTTGCCGAAAAGGCGCCTAAGACCCCAGCAGCTTTAGCCTTTCCAAATGGTGGCACTTGAATCAGCAGAGGACCATGATGTCATTGGACAGAGATGATCTCTGATGAGATAGCTGACCTGGGGTGGGGGTGAGAGTCGGCCGAGGATATTTCGTCTACCCTTGACTAGCCCTGCAAGTCTTCATCCCAGGACCTGCCGCCACTAAAGACCTTACGCTAGGCATGTCGGTCAAAATCCGGGTACACGGTCAGTCTTCTCGTTTATTTTCCACTGCTGACTGTCAATGTGTTTTTGTTTGTCTGGAGCTGGTGGCCAGGGATGGCATGTCGGACCGTGATGAGCGCCTGTGAACGCTGATAATGGCTGATGAAATCCGCTTGTGGGTTGTTCAGAAGTGTTGTGAAGGTGAGTCCGGTTGATTAACCAAACAGGACGACGAAGCTCAGCTACAAGTTCCAGGTAGTGTATATAGCCGAAGCAACGACTGGTGGCGGTCAATGACTGCTGATTCAGGGTCAGCTCATGTTCTGATTGCGCTGGTAACTATGGGTATTATGCTGTATCAAGATTTCGCAGCTTCTGAGCCTTGATGCACAAAGGGCTGAGGCGTGCTAAATGGTGAGCATGTGGTCCAGTATAGAGAATGGATGGCGGTTCACGTGAGTGTCGGGAGAGGGGCAAGGCAAATCATGGCAATTAGAGAGAACCCTCAACATCATGCAAAAAGCTACCAGTGCTCTTCGTTACCGAGAAGCACACGGAGAGGAAACACGCATGTAGATCTAGGACATCCTTAGCTACTATCATCAGTGCACATTATTCTCACTCAACTCTCCCAGCCATCAGCTGCCATTACCGGCGATATCTCGAACTCCAGTCACGACTTGATGGCAACCATGATGCTATTATATTTTCCTATACCACATGTCGAGTCAATTCACCACCCCTTGGAGTGGTATCCATCGCTGGCCTCCTTGGAAAAGTATTGGTTCCAGCTGCTCGCGTTTACATCCTCGCTCTTCTTCATGCAAGGCTTCTCTGGATACTGCTTCAGGTTGGCCACGTCATGCGATGTATATCGTCGCTTGAGGACGGCATTGGCGGTCGAAGACTTCTGCTGTCGCTCCCAGAGGAGGTGGCGTCGAAGAGACTCGGTCAACTCAGTCTCCAACATGTTGCGACGAGTGGTGCGAGATGACAGCGCACCTTGAGGCTGAATGTGGATTGGGCCTGTCATGAGGGGCTGAGCGTTGGCTCGAGGCACCTCATGGATTGGCTTGAGTCCGGGACCACGCCTGCCGTTCATCATGAGGGGAGCCTTATCAAATACATTAGGCGAGACAACGTGTGAAGGACCCATCGCTGTACGAGAACAGATAATGCCGATAATTCCGCTGAGCATTTTAGGCTCGGACGTGGTCAGTCTTTAGCCCCCTTAACGTTGCGATGCAACAGCTAACAAGACCAGGCTAAGCATTGCGGCAAACGACTCCAATCCAAAAATAATTTAGCTGCTAATTAAATGGATTTAATCACGACTTTGCCCTACAGGCCCTGGAAGATGTATCCTGTAACTGTTCCCATGCATGAAGGCATCGACCAGGTGGCAACAACTGAAATTGTTGACAAGCAGCTTATTCATGGAAGCGTTTGAAGTCCTAGGATCAACTCCCAGGAAAATTCCAGAATCGCAATAGTAGTTTAGCAAGTTTAAGTATTCAATTATATATGGAGAGGTTGATTTTGTACGAGATTGAGCGTTCGCATTATCAATATAAGCTGAAAATAGTCGAAAATAGTCCTGTATTGTTGGGAAATAATAATTAGGGTAGATTGTTGGAAACCAAGATTATCACTCGAATATCCTTCAAGAGCATGGAGCTGTCCAACCCTAGGTGTAGTGTGAGAATGGTGCACAGCAACCGGTAAACCTGAAGGCGACCAATCATCCATCGGACGGCCGCGTGTCGGATGTGGAATTGTAAGACCAAAATAATCTCTCTCACCACCCCTTTGCATGATATCCGTGACTGACATCTTCAATAACGCTTTGATTCAGTTCTCGAGCCTTTCCATTACTCTCAGGATCAATAAAGAGCCTCTCGGCGTGCTTCTTCCACTTGATCTCCATATTGAGCCATTCCTGTATCAGGGAGCTTACTTCCAACCGTTGGTTTTGTGCCCCGGAGCTGACGGAATAGGAAAAAGAATGTGTTGAGGACTTGACCGGAGCGCTGCAACTTCGTAACTGAATTCTCAGCCCTCGGGTACTCGATTGACATCCCTTGCGGCTACTCTTCACCAGTGCGGCGTTGTTAGACTCATCAGGTACAGTGCCCAGCAAAACACAATACTCAGAGCCTCTATGGGACACAGTGGATACATTCTGAGCATTAATGTCTCTCCCCACAAGTTGTTGACGGATGAGAGACTGCTTCCGGTGGAGGTTGTGCTTGATATGAACTCGCTGAAATAGCTTTTCATCTGAGTCCACAGCAGCCTCATCACCGATTGTTCGTGTCATAACATTATTACTGAATGAAGCCACGGCGCTCTTAAGGGAGCCGTCCTCCTCAGACGAGGCGCCGATCTGAAACACGGGCTTCCTGATGATGGGGGTGATGGGCTTGGCGTTTCTGAGGCTCTGGTCATGTTCACTAGACGAACAAGAGCCACCAAGCGTAAATCGAGCGGGCTTATTCGACGGCACCGCCCTAGCAGCAAGCGACGACTTGTGCTCGGGAATAGCGTCTAATGATTGAGCAGTACCAGAGATGGTTCCAGATATCGAGACTTGAGGAATAGCGAGGTCCACCGCAATCATGGTGCCGGGGGAGGGCCGAGTCGGAGGCTTTGATGAGCCCTCTGAAGCTGCGGTAGACTTTTCAGGTGATTGAGAGTCGGTTGTGATGGAGCGAGATTGCTCGCAAGCAGGAAGAACTGTCAAGGACTCCTTGGTAACAGGAGCAACAGGAGGAGGAGCCGACAGAAGACCATTGTCCTCGACGATAGAAACAATCATCTCTTTCAAGTTACCGAAGCTGATGTGGCATCCTCGCTTGCTTCCGGTACTTGCGTAAGAGACTTGACGTCGTACACGACGGCAGGCGACCTTAAGTGGTGCTGATACTGAAGTAAAGTCGACCGCCTCTTCGCCTACGAGAGACGCAACACTGTCAGATAGTTGAGGCAGATCAGATATACTCGACCCGGAAGAAATGTTCTGCGGAAGTGACTCAGGGGTAGGGGCCGTCATTTCCTCGTTGTCGACAACAAAGGTCTTTCTTTTCAGGATTGGCCAACTTCGCCAGCTGAGATTCTCTAGTCTTCGTCCCTGTTCAATAGAGTCTCCACATAGAGAGAAGACTGGCTTATTAGCACATGAGAAGTTAACGCATATAAGATCAACTTACCAGTCAACATGTTATACAGGTTAGTGGGATCGCCAGTGTTGACCTTGTGGATGGCATTCACATCCACGTTCAAGAAGTGAGTATCCAGACTGTAGGGCATTGTGACTGAGAATTGACTAGAGTATGGTTGATAATAGTGGATTCGTAGAATGAGCAGTCGTCTACAAAAGGAGCGTCGGGAACAAGACAGGTTCAAAAATTGGGAACAAAATGATGTAGCAATGATGACTGACACAACAGCTAAACATGCTGGCATGCTGGGTACTCCCACTATATAAGCCAAACATGCCATACCGAGACACGTGGGTGTAAACCATCAGAAGCAAAAACAAGAAAGATGTTAGATGTCGCCCCTTGCAAGTCAATACATCCTCAATTGCTCAATCATGTCTCTTGGTGGGAAAAGCCAGAAGAGGGCTAGTTT
>JABEEQ010000160.1:0-10494 GCA_014824365.1 Fusarium sp. NRRL 66894 | reverse complement strand
TGGTGGGGAAATACGTTAGAATATATTGGTTAGGTAGAACTATTGCGAGAATGCGCCCATAGTATCCAATATGTTCATGAGTCCTTCGGACACTACCACTTTATTGCGCTTGAACTTTTACTTGAAGTAGGTAACGTAACCTGACCTGGGAAATATCGTAGCAAGTGTACTCATTATATTTCAGAGTTATACCCCGGACGTTGGTCTTAGAATGCTTGACTCTGTGGTCGGGCTTTATGAATGCTAGCACGCGCATAGGAATGATGCATAAATGAGAAATAAAAGGTCAAACCTTACCATCTTAACACCCTTTGGGATCCTTGTGAACAATACCAGCATCGACCCATTCGCTGGGAACCACGCGACCTAGGCACCTGGTACTGTGCATGCCTTGTTCCTTGGCGCCGCCGCCAGCCTTGTGGTTAGCCACAGTGAGCTTTTGTATGGGAGTTCCGAGCTCAGCTTCACAAAGAAGGAGCAAGCCCTCGCCGCCAGGCTTTGTGTGATGGCAGGAACTGGCTGACTTAGAAGACATCTCAGCGACATAAATGCCCTTGCCAAGCATATACCCTGACATGGGAGATTCACAGGGAGCAATTCGGAGACCATGGCTAAGGATACCAGCATAGTTTGTAACTCTCAAACCGTGCCAGAGAAGACGACGACCCGACTCCATCTTACAGAAAACCGAATCGTTAAATCGCTTGAAAACCTCTTGTCGCCTGATGCGGATGATATTTCCGACTTCGAAAACTATTTTATGAGTAGCACCACGAGAGTTATTGACACAGTTCTCGAGATGGCTGAACACTTCGCTATTTTTGCCAAGAGGGCTACTCTCCTCAGAGCCAAGACCCGTGAACTGGCGATCAAGACAATGGATAGTATTCTTCGACTTGCGCTCGATATTCATAATATCGTCTACGTGCTTCATATTCGATAAGCTGTCTAGAAATTTACTTCCTTCTTAAGCATCTTAACGTCAAGTATAGTAGGTGGTACAAGGCGACCAAACGCAAATAGCGATAGTTATTTGCTCAAATACTACGACTCCTAGAAAAGAAGCGATTCGAAGACTGTTGAAACAACTTACTTATTGATATAATATATTTAATATATTTTATGAGTAGATGTGTTTTTAGTATTATAGAATAGAGAAATATCTATAATAAGATAATGAAAACAACAGCAAAGACATAATTACTATTAATAGTATTTTAATTATTAAATTTAATATAGCTTTCCCCAAGTTAATTAATTTTAAAATAAGTTAATATAATACTTTTAGACTTTAAAATAAGTAATATAAATATTAAGGACTCCTTCTTATTAAATGAAATAAACTTATTATGGCACAAACAGCTGGACCTAAGCACTACAAGATCATATTGGTGGGCAGGCTTCAGCGAGGATATACTCAACGCAAACTCAAACGCATTATTTCAAATTGGCCGAGATTTAGTATCTGTGACAACCTTACAGAATCACCAACCCATTTAGTTTGTGAAAAGGCTGTATGGGACTGCAAACCACTGATTGAGGCAATTGAACTGGCCAAGAAACGCAATATAATAATATGCAAGTTTGAATGGCTGTTGGATGTTATTGAAGGCCAGCGTGAAGATGGTAACACCGAACCAAAGACCGACCAGATATTGTGGCCCGAGGAAGAGTCAGTACAATCACATCAAGCAGATATAGTCCGGTGGCGAAAGAAATTCACATACGACAAAATAAGAGGACTCGGAAGAATGGTTGAATTTCATCTAAAGATGCTAAACAGCAGAGAGACCAGAAGGCCATGGCGTGAGAACGACAGGACAGAAGAAGAGAAAAATCTACTAGAAGCAATAGTGCATTTAAACCGACTTGTAGAGATTTACCCAGATCTGCCCTTCACGTTACTTGACGACATTGAATGGTCGGTTGTAGAGGATCCGACGACAGCTATGCGGATAAGGGACCTGAACTATTTCGCTAATAACACTCAAGAGAGAGTTTTTAGCCACCCAATTACGATATATCTACATGATAGAAATAAGCTACATGAGGTGGAAATTACCGTAGAAGACCCTACGGTGAAGAACATCTTGAAAGAAATTGGGTCAATCTATTATAAGGCAAATAAGAAGTGGCTTGAGTTACATGAAAAGGATGAGAACGGCTGTATGAAACCACGCAAATCCGATGATTGGCCGCATAACAAGCCGTATAGCGAAATGGAGTGGTTGGAAAAGTACGGTTGGGACCTTAATAATCATACTTACTTTAAAGGAATTAAAAGAGCTGGTATAGGTGCTACAAAATGGGAAATAGTGTCCTTGTCGGATGAAGAAAGTATAGTTAACTTAAAGAAGGAGACTAAGCATAGGTTATACCCGGCTCGGCCCTCGTACGAACGCACTCTTTCTGATTCTACGGATCCTCTCCAATGGGACGATGAGAGGATCGAGGCGGAAACTCAGATGGTGTCTTGAATGGCGGGGCTTGGTCTTGGGGGCGGAAGCTCCGACCAAATTCAAGATGACCGCGTACACGTCTCAGCTACTACAGCTTTGTCCTGGCGGCCCTTTGGTCATATAAAGAAGAGCCTGGCTGAACTCGAACTTTGGCCGCAATTAGAAGCCAATTATACTCGTAGGTATAACGCATTTGTCTGGTATCCCCGAAAGAGTTTCTCAATACTTGACGAAAGCTTTCGGAAAGATACGGGATAGCACATAATAAACGTGACAGACAACTCAAAAATGCACACATCCACCGAATACTCAGAGAAAACGTACTGTGTCAACAACATGCGGCCATCCAAGGACTCGATGGCCAAGATGATGGGCTTTTTGGTCGAAGGCGTTGGAGGCGGTCGTGATTGGGCAAATGCTGGTTTGTCAATGCAACCTAAGCAGACCAGGTGGCTACGTGATTGAGAAGGCCTTGACAAGATGGAGAATAATCCGGTGGAACAGGAACCATCCCGAAATTCTTCGTGGTTGCTTGAGAAATGGATCAAGGGTGAAATTTGATCAAGGAACTACCCTTCCAGTAGGCATTTGCAGCTAGGTTTTCAACGCCGCCCCCACTATTTTAATTGAACTTGGCTCTGGATATTTTTTGGCTTCTCGGCTATGCTAGTGCCTGTTGCCCATTTGGCATATAGGCTGACTCGATTCCTGCTTGTCCCCGTCAGCTGCAGATGAGCGTCCATATGGAGGGACAGGTGAGAGGAGGGAGGAAGAAGAAAGAAGAAAAGTAAAGGGCATTTCAACATCCAGTACGTGAAATAGACAACAGGCATCGAAGCGTTGCGGGGCACAATGAGGTTTACGACCGCTGCAGGCCGCTTGGAACAAAGATTATGGAGAACACAGCCAAAGTATCGACTCTAAATACATCTAAGGACAGCTAGCCCTCCCATAATAAAAGAAGACATTGATTCAGCAGCCGAGGATAGGACACTGAATACTTGAAGGAAATGGGCTTCAGGCCGACTTGCTCCTACTAACATTTAGGAAGATCGAGGAGAAGAGTGAGGACTGGACTAGAAAGAGCAGGGAAAGATTCGTAAGTGCTTGGTAAGTACAAGTCAATCACCAGAGAGATGTTATGCATTTCCAGTTTCAGAGGCCTTCGAATGCTGGTTTACCGAGTGCAAGAGACTTGTATGCCATTGTGTCTGTGTATAGGACGAGATGATCGATCTCGGAATCTCGATCACCATTACATAAATTGATATGAATCGCAATTTTGAGGTCATTTTCACGTCCGACTACATTTTGTCTAATCAGACGTGTCTTCTGCTGTTGGATTTCCCTTGCTTTTTGGTCTTCTTTGACGCGCCTGGCGAAGAGCCACTATTCCAGATTAATCCATCGAAATATCCATATTCGTTGCCATCCATGTCATAGATTGGAATCTGTTCGGTTATCAGCACTTTTTCCTCCTCATCCTGATAATAGTAGAAATATCGTCCTTCACGCTGAGCAATATTAAGTGTGAGTACAGATTCCAGTGTTAAGACATGTATAGGCTCTCCGTTCTCGTCTGCGGCGACATTGGTCCATTTTGGTCCTCTTTCATGTTGATTGTACGGATAATCCAGATTCTTTGCTTTGGTTGAGAGAAGACCCATAGTGCTGTGCAAAAACAAACCATCCAAGCGGGGCCAAGACGAGTCAAATCTTGGATAACGGTTGAAAAGTGTATTGTTTCCAGCACCTGCTATCCATGCTAGATAAAATAGTGCGAGCTGAACCGTTAGTTGACGCTTTCCATGCCCATGGTTTTTCATAGGCACCGCTTGATACTCAACAGCAAACCCGTCTGTAGGGGAACTGGTAGGGCGATACGAAGATGGCGATCCCATAGACATGTCTCGCATCACGTCAGATAGGTTGGAGGCGTCCGTACTCTCTGAGAAGTGATACGAGTGCCCTGGCCTGGTTGTTTGTCGCAGTGCTTTCGTGGGGGCGAGACCCTCTCCAGTTGATTGAGGGGTTACACGAAGTACAACTAGCTCTGAATCGGTAATCAGGAAACCGTAGCGGCAGTGCGAGAGCTTGCAATAGTGAAGAATCTGCCGTACGGGCTGGCTCCACGCCTTTTTAGTGCTTGGGTCAGGATGTGAGTGCCATGAACTCTGCCACTTGTTCGAGAGTTTACTATCGCCTGGCAGGAGATTTTGGTAGCGGATGTCACCGTGCTCGGGCGGACTCCTTCTAGTCGTGCAGCATAATGCCCAATCGGGTTTGAATCTCCGGTCGCCTCCCGGCTCGTAGTATGTTCTACCAGCACGGCCGAGGTTGAGATCCAGCTTGTACTTTTTATCGAGCTTCGTGTATTTAAGTGCATGTTCAATGGCTTTGTTGACCGGTGGGAAGATGTGAGGCGAGAGAACCGAGTGTTCCAACTCGTCTTCATCAAATATTTCGCCATCCCAGCCAGTTTGGGTTGCGTCGAGGCTGCCTTTGGCCTCCCACTTGCACTCAACAATGTCCTCAAACATGGCATACAGCTTTGTAGCATTGAAGTCTTCCCATAGGGTACATGAGTTTATGTCTGGCCACAGGGAGTGTGTTGTGTTCGAGCCATCATTCGCGCGATTCACGAGGGGCAGATTTGGCTGCGTCAGCAGGCTTAGAATGGTGTCGTGGGGCATGTTTATTGTAGTATGTCAAGTTCGAGAGCCCTTGAAATGGTTTTTTTTTTTTTGAAATCACTGAAAGACCAACACTGAAATTGGTATTCGAATGCTTCTCTACTTCCAAAATGATATTCACAATTAAAAGCGGCGGGGTATGGAACATGTAGATTGAATTTAGGCAGCAATCACGAGAAGTGCGGCTCCGGGTCAATGATTAACCGTTCCGTCTTATGTAATTGTTTCTCAATTCGACGTTCCGAAATGTTTTAATCCTCACCCAAACATCATCAGCCAGTCACAAAGCCAACTTCCCTGCACGACGTCAATTTATCTGATAATAATTTTTTGACGTAAGATAAGTTATTAGATGCTCTAAAAATGGCGGAACCCTACGGGATTCCCTCCTTCATATCGCAAGACCTTAAAGAGGGCGATCCTGCCATAACCTGGGATGATTTTGAGCGCCCAAAACTTCGGAAATTTTACGGAGATATTGTTCTCGACCAGTATATTGGTGGAGGTATGGATGGCGTCGTTATAAAAGCTCGAGATAAGCATCGGGGTCGCTCCGTGGCCGTCAAAGCGGTATGTAGCTGTAATACGCATCTTCAGCTCCTGCTAAGTTGACTAGTTTTACTTCAATAATCAGCCACCACCCATCGACGCCAGGCCGGCCCTTTCGATATCCAATCATATGGACCCAAAGAATCCTTTGCGCAAGAAGCAGTGTCAAGCACAACATTATAAAGGCGCACCACGATATTGGGCATTTCAGAGAGAATGCATCAATATGGCCCTCCTAGAAAAAATTGACACTAGCCTCCGTCTTGCTGAAAAGTCCGGACGGGAAATACTTCTCAATCTAGAACCTACTACCGCTCGGGAAGCTTATCAGAACCTCAAGTCTTTCTCAACAGAGGGTTGCGATCAGGAATTAGAGGCAGACAAATTGAAGCCGTTCAGACCAAACGTTCGAATAAATCCTTGCTACGGTTGGACACAATTGTCAAGGGCGGCCATCAATACAAGTTTTCAAGAACCCAGCGCCTTTCAAGACGAGGAACAGTACTTCGCAATTGTTTATGATTTCGTTCTTGAAGGACAGCTGGAAGCCAAGAACATTATCAATCAATTGAACTACTTTCATATTACTGGGTTCTTGAACGTACAGTTGAATCTCGAAAATTGGTTATCAACCGGCGTTCTTGTTGATTTTTCAGATATTGTGCCTCTTCACACCGGCCGGAAATGGTGGCGGCAGATTGAGTACAGGGATAATAATTTCGGTTTCAGTGACGAAGAGTATATTGTGGAAAGCATTCGTAGGTTCAATGAACGTAGGTACAAAAGTACTAGAACAGCGATTTAGGGGTTTTTACTGTAAGCAAGCTGAATTAGCGTTAATCATAAAAGAGTATATAATATTTGCTGAGAAAAGACATGTTGTCTAGTATTCCATATCAAAATCAAATTTAGTAGAACACATTTGCGGTTCGACCTGGCCCTCGGGGGAGGTGGATATGAACTTGTAAGGTTTTCGACAGGAAAGAATAGAATCAGCGTGAATAACTTCACGATTGCAACTGGAAAGAAAACCAAGACATCTTTTGATATTAGATGTGGACCCGTACATATGATAGAGCTGCGAGGTGACAACAGGATTGAACAGAATAGTTCAGTCTAGCACGTTGGGTGCCCCAGTACCCAGTAGCGGGGCTTTTCGACCTTCATGGTTCCCAGACGAAAGAAATGAACGTAAACACTTACAGTGATGAACAGTTGTAGCTTCCTCTTTTACAACACGATCACATTGTTCCATCTTGCCAACAATGACTCCCTTTTGTACACGGTCGGCCAGGGCAGCGCATAATGGCATATGCCTCCCTGATGCACGCACTTCGACCTACGCCAGCTGTCCTAGCTTCCAAGTCCGCTAGCTGATTGGCCGTGGCACCCCCTCTACCAGGTTTGCCTGGATCAAGAGCTTGGTAATAGAATGTCAGCATGATGGTGATCTTCTTGCCATTGTTAAGAAACGGACTCCAATCACGAAGTCATTGCTCAATGAACGGCCATTTAACGTCTAATTTTGGATATTCTTTCGTGATTTTAGCTGTTTTACGATCGGTCACGGGTAGAACGAGCTTTGTTTTGTCCTCTTTCCCCGGCTTGTCAGCACTTGCCTCCGTCAGCTTCGGCTGAAGGACGTATTTCCAGAACTTGCGCGGCGATATTACAATGTCTAGCTCTATTTCGCCAGCCTGGCATCTATTGTTCGCAGACAGTTTCCATTCGATGTTATATCATATCGTCGGTTCGCCTTCGCGGTTTGGCTCCCAGTCATAAAATGGCACAAATGGCAGGGCACTCCCGGCAGGTCTAAGTCGGCTTCTCGGGGCTGTCGTTGCAGGCTGAGACACCTCACTATCGGACGTTGCGACAGTCGAAATCTGGGCGTCGCTCACATCGTCACTGGACCAGTCATCCATAATCTTGTTATGACTCCTGAGTTTTGCCACAAGTCACAGTCTGGCTGTTTCTCGCGGGTTCCCTGCCTACACCAGCTTGTAACAAAGAAGACGTGTCCTGATCTATGGAATTCCATGGGTTTCCATGGTTGATAGTCACGTGAGCATAGCCTGAATGCTGGTAAAGTAATAGTTTGACTAGTATTGAACGCTCAAATCCTTTTCAGTGAAGCTATTCACATATCTGAAGCACATTAGGCTAGAGCACTAAGAGAGCTGTAATTGATTTGGCCGCCAATAAGGCCCAATGCCACATAAAACATGGATGGGTTGCGGCAAATTTTACAAGCGTTTCTGGATGGGGGGAGGCATGTCTGACAGGTGGAGCTTACAGTAACTTACGACAGGGCTGACCCGCACTGTAAGGAAACGACTCCGCTTGAGGACTAGCTGGTATACCTAAGGTTACTGAAAAATACATTTACCCGTACGCTAAAATGGCCTACGGGCAGTTGTTACGTCCTAAAACAGACATTAGACCCGCCTATAAAGTATATATATGTACCTATAAGTCTCCACCCCGTAACTTGCAAAGAGGAGATATAGCTATTTTTAGATCTTTTTAGAACCTAGATTTAAGGTGCATAGTGTAACGGTTACACAAGCCGTTAAACCACAGGGCAAAAGATCGGGCCATAACGTCCGTCACCCACAGACCGGCCACCTTGGCCAAAACACCAAGAACCGGATATCATGATCAATTAATTAATTATCTCAACACCACATTTTTTATATTATATGAAAATTTAGTCAGTGAATATTTAAATGAAACTGAGTACAAAGATCCTCGAGTTTTAATTTCTGGACCCTATTTGCCGTTCTTTCTGGCTGCAAAGTCCTCCACATATGTTCACGAGCCTTCTTAATCGCTGGAATCTTTGCGAACTCGGCATTTGGGTTATAGATAACCTTTTTACGACGTTTTGGTCGATTTTCTTCGTTTTCCCTCTGAAGAATAGTTATTTCTCTATTTTGCTTCTCAATCTCAAAGTTATGACGGTCCAATTGACTTCCAATCTTCCTGAACAGCAGCCTGACGGTCGAATCTTGCGTAACAGAAGCTGGGACATGCTCCAGAGCTTGTCGAAGCTGTACAGACGACCGGGGAGTCTTCAGGAGATTGGAATCCTGCTCTTTGGCCGGCGAATTCGCTGTAGCAGCGGGAGAAGCTGTCTCTGTGACCATCGGGTTCATCAGGACCTTCGCCAGATTGACAGGCCATAGTCCAGTGGCTTTAAAGCCGGCTATTGCGTTGGACTTCGTGATAGCTTCTTTCCGAGCCTTGTCGTAAGTGTATAGAAAGGTGATCTTGCCGATATGACTGTCATCAGCGACAGAAGCGAAATCCAGCAGCAGTCGACGGTATGCTCTCTTTAAAGGGCCAATGATAGCAACATCTAGTGGCTGTAGGACATGAGAAGAGTGAGGAGGAAGAAATAGTAGATATATGTTATTATTAAAACATTCCCAAAGGAATTCCTCAGTTATATGACTTCCATGGCCGTCAAGAATAAGAAGTCGGGGTTCGTTCTTATTCTCAGGCGTTGTCGACGGAATAAAGACCTTTCTCAACCAAACCAACGCCAGTTTATTGCTCGTCCAACCCTTCTCACTACAGGCGAATTCCCAGTCATCTAGGAAGTCTAAATCCTCAGCGAAATGTTGTTGTTGGACTGTTTTCCCCTTGAAGATAACTGTAGGTCTCAGGACTTTCCCGGTTGCTGAGATACACTCGAGAATTGTAATCCAGGCACGAGAACCAGGCTGACGAATAAGTACTGACTTCTTGTGCCTGTGGCCGAGGAATAGACCGTTCATTCCTATCCCTTCCATCATTCCAACTTCGTCGACGTTGTATCTGTTTTTCTGCTTGACTATTCGTATCGCCGGCATCATCAGCAACATAAAGAACGCCTTTATCAGTTCAGTAGAAGCTCCGTGATATCGGTCATAGTCAATTTTCTTGCCTCTCAAAGTCCTGATATCTTCATTTCGACTTAAAAAGCCCTGGAGCCAGTTCTTTCTGATGCCTTCTGGAAAGCCGTTACGGACGGCAATCTTGCTGGCGAACTCCCTGACTTGCTGGTGCGATACAGGGCATCCTAGATCAGCTTGGACGAGAATCCAGTCTCTCAGACGCCTTTCCTGAATATCAGAGAGCTTTTGCCGCGTTTTTTGGGCTTCTCTTGGTGTTGTACTTCCTTTGATCCGACCTTGTAGAGTAGAACGGTTGATGCCATAAGCTTCCGCTGCTTTATTCACTGAAACTCCATCTGCAACCATCTGGAGCGCGGCGCTCATATCTCTTTCATTAAAAGAAGGCATTCTGAATTGATTGGCGTTGGTTTGAAATTCATTGGAATTAAATTGATAGAGTTGTGGCCGTTTAAAGTATATACGATTTGGGTGCTGGGTAAAAAATGAGGTGGCCGGTCTGTGGGTGACGGACGTTAACCGATGTGCAAGCAATTCTAGGTCTGCTAGGGCAGTGCGACGCTCGCGTATCAAACACGTGAGTAATAATAATAATATTAGTAAAATAAGTATGGAGTATAAAGAAGTATACCACTTGTAGAAACTACAAAAATAGAAGTAAATTAGTAACAACCGAGTCAGATAATAAAGTTAGCAATATATTCTACCTAGCTATACATATATCTTACATAAATATCAATCCATTTATATCACGTAGTAGTCTATGTCTAGAAATAAATACCGCCAATTCTCTAATAAGAACCGGACATTTTAGTTATATGACTACGTGATTCAAGTCAGACTTTCCTAGAGCGGCTTCTAATCCAGCGTAATATACTAACGTACATGATAAGC
>JABEEQ010000159.1:0-17671 GCA_014824365.1 Fusarium sp. NRRL 66894 | reverse complement strand
ATCATCAACAACAACAGCAGCAACCGCGATGCCTCACAGCTCCTGCAACACCCAGAGCAACAACAACCCTCTGGCCAGAAGCGACCATAGATCCAATTGCGCGGCCAAGTTCCACCACTGGGCATTATCAACATGACTCTCCCTCAACGATGCAAGACTCTGCCGAGAACGAGGAAACTTACGAGACTCGCAATCTAGCTGACTTTATTGGTCAAGACCTACCAAAAGCCGGCGAGATCTCATGTTCTGAACGCCTCTACTTTATCGGCACAGAGTTCTCGAATCTTAACTATCTCGTGCGTCACCGAGCTCTACGAAGGGATCAAAAGGACGTGTTGCACTTTGGGACGCGTAGACTTGCGAGAAAGGTTCCTTCAGTCCCAGAAGAAGCTCTAAAGTTACCGCCTAAAGCTTTGGCTGATGAGCTTGTCACAGCATATTTCGTCCACGTCAATCGAGGGTTTCCAATTGTCGATGAGGATGAATTCATGACGAGCTACAATGGCTCCGACGTTCCGAAACTGGTGTCCTTGCCATTGTTGAACGCCATATTCCTCGTCGGCGCCCATGTACTCTCCTCGACCCGAGAAGACTGCAGGGCTAGCACATATACCTTCTTCCGTAGAGCCAAGATGCTCTTTGACTACCGCTTCGAACAGCACCGCGAGACGTACCTTCAAGTTGCTCTCCTATTGACATGGCAGTGTGACAACCTCGAAGATATCGTTGATAACTCATGGCATTGGATCGGGATCGGGGCCCGCACTGCCTTTGGAATGGGCATGCATCGGGACGCCCGTTCCAGTACCCTAAACACCATAGACAAACGCCAATGGGTTCGGCTCTGGTGGTGTCTATTTCAGTTTGACGTCATGGTCTCGGCTTCGTTTGGTCGACCGCAAGCAATGTGAGTGCGAAAACTCTCATACCCATCCCCGTCTAACATGTTAAAGAAACCTCGAAGAGTCGGACACCCCGATGCTTGACGAAAGTCATTTTCAGGGCATCCTTCATGGCAACCCAACCTTCGCCATCGAGCACACAAAACTGTGCATTATCTTCTCCAAGGCTATGAGACGACGTGTAGCCTTACGAGCCACAGAAGCCGATCGAGCAGCGGCAACCAAAGAAGCTGATGAAGAACTTGCTGAGTTTATAACTCAACTGCCGCAAAGCCTCCAACTCTCGCATTCCAACCCAGACACCTGGCAAGCAACTCTTCACCTCTCGTACCATAACTTTCTCATCCTTCTCCACCGAACTCCGCCTCATCAAAATCCGAGCCGGTTTTCACCTCACTCTGCCACGGATCTCAGCATCTGTAGCGATGCTGTCGTAGCGATAACCTCTATCTTCGAATCCCTCCGCACAAGGAATACGTTGTGCAATTTATGGTTACCTTCCGTCCACGTTCTTTTCACCAGCCTGCTGCACGTTGTCAGCGAGCTCAACTCCTCCAATCCTCTCGTCGCTGTAAAGTCATCCCGTATGTTTGACTCTCTTATCCACACACTCCGAGATATATCACAGTATTGGATATATGCCAAGAGTCTTCTGCGACTCTTTGAGGAGCGGGCTATGTGGAAAAAGAGACAGAAAAGGCATACACTAGGGTCATCTAAAGAACGAACCTCTCAGGAGAGTCAAGAGAGTGCTCGTGCTGGCGCTTCCGAGTTTTCTCTACGGCCTAATCCTCTTGATGTCCCCAGTGTCATGGGCGACGCTCCAACAACTCTTCAGCCACCTTCTGCCCCAGTACCTGGACCAGCATACGGCTTCAATTTCGACTTCGGTGTCCAACAGGGGCTTCCATATGGTGAAGGATTTTCGAACGGCCTTGATCTAGCCGGAAATGGGAGCGAGGCCATGAACCTGCTCCCTGTACCTTCGGTATTGGAGTTTCTACTGGCTGGCGTTGACAATCAGTATGACTTCTAATCGGACGGT
This sequence comes from Fusarium sp. NRRL 66894, assembly GCA_014824365.1. Classification (NCBI taxonomy): domain Eukaryota; kingdom Fungi; phylum Ascomycota; class Sordariomycetes; order Hypocreales; family Nectriaceae; genus Fusarium; species Fusarium sp. NRRL 66894. Next base: position 15,724 of record JABEEQ010000159.1, on the reverse strand, counting down.
TATCAACCAAACAATTGTGTCGCTTTGTTGCAGTATGAACACTCTTGACACAGCAGGGGGTGGAAACTGAGACACGACCTATCGTCCATCACTTCGAATATGTCAACTACAAACCATATAAGACATCTTATAAAGCTATTTGAAATCAACATTTAAATCATGATACCCAATCATCCATTCACCAAAGACATGCTTTGTACACTAACAGTCCTCACGTGCTGCCAATTTGTTCATCCTGAACTTTGTATCCCGGCTAGTTGTGAATGCCATATACTGTCTCGACTGCACGCCTGATCTTGGCCGTTCAGCCTCTCACTACGAGTGACACTCATACCCACGGACTAACGCCACATAGACTCTAATGAAACTCTTCCAGAGGATCCATGACGGCTCTAGAATTGCAGAATCGGTCGACCAACAGGTCCCATATGCGCCCTAGGGCCGAGCAAACAGGGGTCGTCAGGGAGACGCGGAAATTCTAAGCAATCATCTTTCACCGTTTTGTCCCTCGGGATTTAGTCTTGGTAATGCCTAACTGCAATCGATTCTTCGAGTCAATTTCCGCACATAAGTCGATTCATCAATATCTATTAATTAATTACAATATTGAACATGCAGCATACTCTCGACATGGCGGTCTGCACGTTTCTTCTCTACGCAGAGTCACGAGGGCCTAGGCTCTATGCCAGCCAAGCAAGGCCTGTCGCCTCCATTAGCCTTTCAGACGCGACCATAAAGATTATTTTTGGCTTCGAAGTACTTCATCATTGAATAATATATCTCATCTCATGTGACAGCTTGTGTGCAATCATAGCCTCGCAGCCATACTCAACACCAACACCACGTCCATCATCCCATGCCGTATACCATATACCCAACCCATACCATATACTCAACCCAAGACAACCAAGCAAACCCTTTCCCACGCCCCCACCGCCCTCTTTGATTTTGATACATTGCTTTCGTCACCGTCCCAACCTTGCCTTACGCCAACGCCAGTAGCCCAGTACGTTTCTCCGTTCCTTTGGAGATGCATTCTGACTCAAGATGCTTATTTGGTCCCCCCGTTCCTCGGACTTCTGAGCAGACGCACCATCCATCCGTCCACACATAGATATTGTACACGTATATACTGCAATCATTAGAGCAACTTAGACCAACACCTACTCCCAAAACAAAACTTATAGAACACACAGTATTCAGCCAGAACCACCTCAACTCGTCCGACGCGCTGGGTTGCCTCTCCAGTTTCATGAGCACGCCATGGTAGTCCCATCTGACCACGCCTCTCTTTTCGCTCCTGGCTGGTGAGTGCTGTAATACCTCATCCAGTCATGTCTGCAGTAGACGGAGAATTCGTGCCTTTGTGCCTTCTGAAAAAGGGAAGATCCTTTATCCTGAATCTGCTTGTTTTCTTCCGTAGCGACTTGCCTTCAGCTCTGCCAATACTTCCACCTGTCGTGCTCGCATCGGATCTTGTTTCGTCATCGATAGGTGAACCATCCTGGCGAAGTGTTCCTGAGCTGTCTTTTAAACTTGCAGAGTCGACATTGATCTTGGGAATTCCAACGGCATGTTCAGTCGAATCTCCGCTCACGATACTCGTACCACGTGTGCTTGGTGACATCGGCATCTTGCCCGTTGTAGCGCTCGTCGCTTGTGAAGCCCAATCTCCTGAGCAAGCCCCAGAAACACTTCCATCTGTCGTCTCGCTTGATCGTTGCTTCGCTGAATCCCTTCTCGTTTGCGTCTGAAACGGATCACTGTTGGCCAATTCTCTGACCGCATCAAATGTTGAAGCCGATCCGTTAGATCCCCTGTGCTCCCCAGCTGCACCATTTGCAGCTGATGGCCCCATTGTCCTCTGACTATCGGCCGGCGATAGGTCATCCCTTTCCGGGCGTGGCATGGGTAGTTCACCGTTCCCAACGGGGGTCGTATCCGATCCCCGATCCAATGCCTCAAACAAGGGTGTCATGTCTCTCTTCTCCTCCTTCTCCTCCTCCTGTGGTACAGCAAAGCTCATGGTCCTTGGAGAAAACGTACCCTCCTTCAGAAGACGTCTCCTGATTGGGTCATCTAGGGGTTGCTTTTCTTTCTCTTGTTGAAGCTTAAGCTCGAAGAGACTCTTATTCATCTCAAGCTCGTCGACAGTGTACTGCATAGCGGGCATGATGTCGGCGACGCCTTGAAATAGAGGGGTGGCAAAAAGATTCATAAAGCCAAGTTGGCCTTTAGCCAGTGAAGTCATGTCTTGCTTGGGCGGTGTCATAAGTGATGAAGGGATGCTCAGCTCACTCTCCATTGAAGCTTGCCGAGAGAACTCTTCCGACAGAATGTAAGTCCACTTCAAAGCTATTTCATGATTTCGTGCCTAGATTTGCGTTGTTAGCTGGTGACTCCACGATGTCATTAATGCCGGGGGAGGCATACCACGTTACTAATATCGGCACATTTGATGAGTAAAGAACAAGCGAGAGACTTGTTCTCTTCAATTTGCCGGCCGTTCCAGCCGTCGGCGCTATTATTAGCTTGAAGTCGTTCTTGAACATCTCCGAGCTTCTTCATGTAGTCGAAATGCAGACCCATATCCGTAGCCAAGATGGAGCTGATCATTAGGTTACGCATCTTCGTGTCCTCGAAGGCGGAGGGCCAGTAACGTCGAAGAATCTGCGAGTAAGCGGCGCAATGGAACGATTCCAAAACGGATCGATCATTGTACAACTGTGCTAGGGGAGCATTGAGTGTCACAAGAAAACCGTTGTTCACGCCTGGGTGTCCAACGTCATGCCCAATAGCAGTGATGAGGAGCGTCAACGCTTCAAAGGGAGTGATGAGAGAAGCCATGGGCGACTTCTCCGGCATGGGGCGGGATTCGGTACCCGAAGGATAGGGCGACAGAGCACCGATATGTACCAGGAAATTGAAGGTAGCTTGCAGTACATCCACAACATGACGGAAATTGTGGTAAGGCACAAAGCTATTGTATGCAGCACGGCAAGCAACAAGGAAGCTGATTAGTTGATCTGAAGCTGAGTCAGTATGCGGCCAACCGACACCAAGCCAAAACAGTACAACGTACCTGCATGTATCCGCCATCGCTCAAGTTCGGGCATAGCCAAGGCATGTCTGAACATGTCCATTGCAGCCACCAACAACTCATCGTCAGTGAATGAGTGAGCGCAGAAGCGCCAACTTCCTATTGCCTCAGCAATGGCAGATTGCCGTTCCGAAGAAACAGCCACATGGGCATTGTTGATTTGGTCGTCACTGGTGCCTAAACGGCATATCCCTTTCATCAGACCGGACACCATGGCTTCACGAAGATATGCGAAGGGTTTCTCTTCGTTGACTCCCACCCACGATCGTTTTCGACCTTGCCTAATTTCCAGCAGGGTTGATTGTTCCTTGGCGGCATCTCTGTGAGCCCGATAGGCGCAGATTTCCAGACTTGTAATACATTTGGTGCTCATTGGACAAATGATGACGTCGACTGCCCCCAGATCTAGGCACCTCCTTATGAGTTGACGATTTGTGTCAAGCGATCCCAATGGCAAAGGCTTCTGTTCAGCTGTGCCGTCGGTCATCTGTCCGTTGGTTGTGGGATGACCTGCCTCGGAATTGCTTATCACCGGAATCGGCACGACCAGTTTAGACATACCGCGCAAGTGCGCTTCGGTGATGATCTTTTGCAGCAATCCGAGGCCGTATAGGGCTTCGTCGGGAGTGTGGATGTCGACATTTTCGTTGGAAGAACTGCATGAAGGAGAAGGCGACGATGTCCTTCTCCGCGCTTCAGGCACTGGGTCATCACTAGGCGTATCAAGGAGAACCAGGGTTGGCTTCAGATCGAGCATAGAGCCCTCCTGTAATTCAAATAATTTTGTTAAGCAGGCACCTCCAGATGCGCAAACGTGAACTGAACCATATGTTAGTAAGTGGAGAAATGACTCATGGCGACATCATAAACGAAAGAACGAACCATCTCCGAAGGCATCTAGTAGAGGTTGTACGACGTGGCGAGCCTCATCCGTTGCCCAATCGGATGTGCTGTCACCAGAAGTGCTGTGAATCAATCCATCTTCGCTGACATTGCGATTGACGTAAATAATGTGACAAGCGGCGCGGTCCATGGTGCTCATGGAGAGCTACCAGTCTCGCGACTGGAGCACCGTAGCCCTTCGGGCAGTTGAGTATTTGTGCCAAGATAAGGCGATTTACCAGAACCAAATAGCCTCACGAAATGCCGGAGACCAAATTATCTCAAAGACCGAGCCGAGCGAGTTTCAAACGTTGGATAAGAGCAGGGTAGGAATGAATTTCGAGGGTCGTGATTGAATACGCAATTATCGCGAAGTAGCCCCAAGACAATTGACTCAATAGCTAACTACACGACATCCGGATTGGTGGCGAGCAATGGGGGTTCGAATTGAGCAATAGGAGCCCGAAATGCTGATTCGTCTCGAGGAGTTCGTATGCGATGTTTGCCGAGTTGAGCTGATTCAATAAACCTAGTTCGGTGGTACAGACGATTGGTGTTTTCGGCTGGGAGGGTCGGACAGGCTGTCAGACTGGCGTCGCGGCGGGCGGGAGCAGTCGGTTGGCGACAGAGTTCGTACAATTAGAAAACTCAGTCGAGGCTGAGAGACGAGGGGCGGATATTAGCTGGTAAGCAGGAGGAGGATGTCGCGAAAGACGTGGTAAATGCGGCGATGCGAAAAGAAGACAAGAGGGATTTGAAAAATGATGGCGCAGGAGGGAGAAGCGCGATGGATTGTAAATGGAGGGGACAAGAGGACTCGGAATCAGGACTCGGATTGGGCTAAGATGGAAAGGGCCACCAAGGAATAGGAAGGGCCAGGGGATGAAAAGAAGAAGGAAAAGAGGCAAGGCAGGATGTCGGATTGAGGGTTGGATTCACAGGTAGTGAGGAGGAAGGTACGGACGGACGAACTGCAGTACAGTACAGAACAGAACAACCAACACTACAAGCAAAACCAGAATAGAGAACGCGTGCGCTGGAATAATGGATGGTGTCAGGGCAATGAGTGAAGGTATCAGCCCAGGCTTTAGCTTACCTGTCTTGGTTCAAGGTACGAGCTGCCTACTGTATGTACAGCAGTACGAGACCTGCTTAGCGGCACGCAGAAGGTGTCTGACCCTGGTCGGAGAATGGAAGGACTAGGGAAGGATAAGGGAAGACCCAAAGACAGGGCAAGGGCACCGACAGTCGCGGTAACCGGGTCCGGGGGAGGAAGGAGAAGATCTGTGAGCGTGGCTGCAAGCGGAGGAGGAGCGATTGCAGTGTACAGTAGCGCAAGTGTGAGTGCAGGTCTGGCAGGGCAGCACAGCACAGACGGGATGATAGTGCGATGTAACAACCAGAGCAAATACTTTGGGTAGAAGTTGGAAAGGATGAGGCGATAGAGATATTCACTGCCAATTGTTGTCCTGGCAGAGGCGATCGAAGTGAGGGAAAGACCAGATGAAAGGCAGAGAAAGAATGAATGTCCGAATTGAAGCCTAGACTTGACTAGGTTGAATTGAACCGAAATGTGACGCAACAGAGTTCTAACCTCTCGAGCCCATCGGCCGGTACCTTTTGGACTCCCCTCACAGGTGAAGCGTGAGAAACAAAGACAAGGCAAGGCGAAGCCAAGAACCAGAAGACAGCCTTAACAAGCAGAAACAGAGGCGGGAACCAAGCCTGGCGCCGGCAGTCGAATTACTCGAATAGATTGACAACCGCCTTAGTGGAACGATTTGCCGAGAAGAAGTACGAAAGACGTGGAGAAGAAGGGGTTCAAACGGCGAGTCAGAAGCGACCAGATCGAGGGCCAAGTTCAAGAGTCGAATTGGTTCAAGTGAGGCGGATTCAGTCCAGAGGCGTCAGGGTAGGAGGGATAAGAGAATGTGAGTGTGAATGTGAATGTGAGGGGAGGAGGTCTCAGAGCCAGGGGGGCCAAGGAGTTAAAAAATGATCTTTTTACCCAAATATCACTTTTTCGTACCCTGGCCGTGAATCTTTTTAGGGGACTTTATAGGGCTGCTACGGGGTATATAGCGCTGCTCAAGAACAATAGAATTTGTTTATAAGGGTAGATAGTGAGAAAAAAGACAAGAAAACCATATGCGAACAAAGGAGTGTGGAAATGAGTGCTCTGTTTGAAACACGAATAGGGGAATCAAGACTGTTCTTGCTTATGAAAAGCGCAGAAGCTGAAACTCGTAATGATGGAGTAAGTACAGTTAAGCTTGATGACGCAGCTCTCGCAATATGTAATAGATTTTGTGAGAGTGGAGGGAATATGCAGCACGATTTGACCTCCGTTTATTATGAACACAAGCTAGACAAGTTGTACCTTGAGAGAATGCTTCATTCAAGGATAACACGTAATATGGCCAAATCTGATGAATTGCTTCTAACGCAAGCGATCAAACATGCAGCAATAAAGAGTACCTTGCCTACTTGCGAAGGAGGCGTAGGAGGCATCAGAGTTTGCGGAAGTGCCGTCTGGGCTGGCGGAGAGGGCGCAGACTTAGGTTCCGCGTTGTGCGGGTTTTGAGGCCTTGATTTTAGTGATTTACAGTGGCGAGTGACTGGTCAGCAGAGGCGACACGACAGTATCGTCGAGTGTACCTAGGTCAGACATGACGCCCATTATAGGTCGTTGTAGGGTTACTGTGCTCTGCTGTGCCGCCTGCATCAGGGTCCGAAGTGGTCCATCGTGAGTGAGGTTGGAGGATGTTCTTGTGTAGTTGGGGATCGTCGCTACCTTACCTTACAGGCTTACAGGCAGGGGAGCCGGAGGTGCCTCAACGTGCTTGCAACACGACGCGAGGCACCAAGGCCAGTTGGGCCAGAGCCTAGAGAGGCTAAAGATTGAGGGTAGAACCCACCTCGTGCTCCACACGCTTGGCCAGGATCAGGGCCCCCTTATCCTTATGATAGCCAATTACGTCGTGTCTGCAGCGTCAACCAACAGGGTTGATGACTGAGGGTCCAAGCGGCTTGCTTTGAATTCTTCTGGTCGTCTTCGAGAATCTAGAATGGGGTCGCCTGTCCAATGATTACTTGACAGGGGTGCGTGGTGGGCTGCAGCGCAAAGGGGAACCACTTAAGAATCATTCTCGAAGGAAGTACAGTTTGGATACAGTGTATTCGACATAGCACATGTGCTATTGTTCTTGTCAACCCTGACACTTGGCGATTAGTTGAGGTGAGCTTCGTATGACGGTGGGTAACTAACGACAGAGGCGCCAGTGTGAAAGGGTAAGGCAGCTCATTATTTAGCTAAGTGAGATATAATGTCATGGATTTCCAACAATAGCCCAGCGATTCGTATTTCGTCATGCTGAGTCTGTCGTGTCCCATCCAATAAAAGCTCTTGGTTTGGTTCACCAAGCTGGAGAATGGAAGGAACTCTTGACGTGAGAACCACAAGATCCCCGCACGGTCAGGTTCCTAGGCTCCATGACCATAGGCAAACTCCACTACGATCCCAGCATACAAGAATGCCCAGTCCAGTAGGTATGATGGACTCGAAGTGCAGTTCCAGAAGGCAAGGGGAGAAGGTACTTACCCAGTCAGGTAGGTACTATGTAAGGTAGGTACCTAGGTCAGGTGGGTATGCACCGGGTGTGATTCCGTGCAGGTAAAGTGCAGGTGCTGTTCGCCCAGAACCCAATCCAACCCAACTCTACCTTACCTTACCTACCATTCGTGAATTCAGTGGCTGACTATCTACATCTTTTGCGGTTCTGGATCGAATTGGATACAATCAATGGATAGATTCTACTACGGTCACCTACATTCACAGCATCAACCAGTCAACTTCACATTCGAGTCGACTTACTGTCACTTTTGGTTGACGAATCAATATGACGTGATTTGACGGACCAGATCTGAGATCCAGATCTCGTCACCAAAGCCTCTTAACTTTCCGAGACCCTATCGACTCTCATCAGCAACGCCAACCTCCGCCTTCATTCTTCACAACTCTTCTTGTCCTGCTCGTTCATTCCCATCTCCATTGCCCCATTCCATCACCTGTCGCTTTCGCCATAAGCCACAGGCTCGCTGCCCCGCACCACACCGGCTCCAAACTCTCCCGCCTCTAAGTGAAGCTACTGAGAGACGAGGTACGCAACAACTACGCTTTAGGTATAGGATGGCTGTCAACAGTTACCCAAGCCATCGCGGTGCCATATGCAGAATGGAGCCATCTTCGGTTTGTTCCTGGACTCAGGAGAACGTCCAACAACGCCTACCGACACCCAAATTCTCCGGTTCGCTTCAATGGATGATATGAAACCATATATTGATGCCGCAAAAGTTCCCTTCATCTACGCACACATACTTGAGCAGAGGATTTCCTCAATTGTCTCAAAAGAAGCAAAGTCCTTCAGGGCACTAGTATACTGGGCTGGCCATTTATTGCTCCAGCTGGCTGCCAGGTAACCTGCAGTCCGTCTAAGGAATGACGGAGTGCTCGGCCTCCATTTCCTTTGTACGATACCCATGCTGTCTATCAAGCCTTTCCATGCCGGCCATGGATCACAAGGGCAGCCACATGAACTCCTCATGCGATCTGGTTGCTGGCTAAGGTAGCTTTGGATCTGTCAAAGCCATCCCGCACATGACGCATCTCAAAGGCTCGATTTGATGCTATTACAAAGACTCCACTTCGAGCCTCAAAGAATCCCTTCTCCATAGCCCATCTCCACCCCAGAATCCCCGAACCGAGGCAAGAACCCACGCCTGCTGGGCCCGCGGCCTGCTTCTTAGACTCTGAGGGCACCCCACAGAGTCACCGAGACGGCGAGAAGTGCCCTTGCTTTTGTGGGATCTTGCTCCTTCTTCGGCCATAGCCTGATTCAAGTATCGACTCTCGACACGTTTCTTACTTGTTGTTCCTGGCTGCTCTTTAATGACGCCCTGGACCCGTTTTCGGTTCGATTTTTTTTTTTTCTCTTCAGCTGAAGAATGACTTGTGCTCTATTGTTTGTCCCTGGTATCGCGGTCACCCATGGAGTCTCAGTAAGCCCGTGGTATCGGGTCTTTGGCGTCCTGTTCAGACTGACAACATAAACAATCTTGCGTTGTGTGTGAGGGGTCACTTATTTCTATTATCACAGAGGAGTCGGTCACGTACTGGATATGTTGGATGTTGCCATTCTGCGATACCCAAACTTCCAGTTCTCAACCTTGTTGGTGGGCTCATCATCACCTATCATATGTCTATATTCTATCAGGTCTTCGTATCGGCGCATGATGAGCTCTTCCCCAACATTATTTGATCACTGGTGCTTCGATATGTCTAAATTCATCTTCTAGACGCTCAAATCTTTAACATGGTGGCTGGCTGAAGCGTGGGACTCCTCAAGCCTATCAAGCTGAACCCTGTGAACCGAATAGCCAAAATGCAATCATGAGGTGATTCCGATATGTCGATCGCGAATCAATTACCTACTCCCATTTCGTCAAGTGTCTCAGCCATCAAGCCATTCGTTAATTGTCAATCCCCCAGGCGGCATAGTGATAACATGTCAAACGCCCTCAATCTAGCGGCCGCTCTGCTGGCTGTCAAATTCAGCCCGCTCAAAGTGGATGGAGCGTGGAGTGAGGAATGGCATCGACCATTTCCCAGTTGGTGGGTTGAGTGGTTATCGAGGACTTGCCCCGAACTTGGAGAGTAGGATTTGTCCCATACGCCGCATCACTGCCGCGACATAACTGCATCTAATCAGTTGCTTAAGTGAGCGCCAAGGCGTGTCGTCAACTGCTTATCTGATATCTCGAATATGTACTCCGTACGGTGTTTCCTACCCCAGAAGATAGATAGTCTTCAACTGCGATGCTTTCCCACCGAACTTGATCTCCTGAAACGCGGGGTTTAACGTCTCGCAATTTCTTCCTGGTGCTCAGTTCAAACACTACAAGCGTACTGAGGTGGATGCTCAGGACCAGGGTCTCCGAGCTGGGGAAACCATGTTGATGCCATCCTGCCCACAGCGTGGATATACAACGGTCCGGCCTTGAATAACAAGCTACAGATTACGTATTGAAGATCGCATGATGCTCTCGCAGTCGACAGATAATTAGTGATTTTACCGTACTTAAAGAATGTTATCATTTAAGTCTTGTAAATCTCGGCTCTACGGCACCGGAGCTTCGGGAACTTGTAAACGATACAAACGTTTAGCGACACTGAAATATTTGAGGGTATCTTATACCTTGAAATGTGAAACAGGCATGAGCACATCCTTACTTGCGCCCTTCGTCCAGGAAAGTCCTAAAGTTGGCGAGGGTAGTGACGCATATCAAATCGTGTATCGCCAGTCATGAGAGTCTGAGGAAGAATGTCTATCATTGATGACTACTGCTTGAACTACATGTATAGATAAGACATCCTCTGCTTTGACTTCGTCAAGTCCATTCAACTGAACATGCTTGATGCAAAACAAAACCCAACGCCGTGTTTTACCCTTCAACCTCATGCGAGATGCGTGGCGATATGACCATCTATTTCTCTCGTCGCCTCTTTCTATCTACTTCTCCCCCATCAACGTCAACATGCCATTCACATGTTTGTTCAGCCCGGGTCATCATCTCATACACATTTAGCCGTTTTCTCGTATCTCGTCTACCATATGTCATCATGACTTTGGGCCGCTTGTTGTTCAACTTTGGACAGCCGTCCTACTCGGCCTTGGTTCCCTTCTCGTTTTCAAGATGGATCTCGGCCACCTCGTTCGAATCTCTGTCGCTCCCTGCCGCGGTTTGCACATCGATCACATCCTTGCGGCCCCATATAGACTTCTGGGTGTCTGTAAGAAGCGTCTTTTGAGGGGCGATAGGCTCAGATTCGCCCTCAACAGGGTCCTGTCCTGTCATGATTGTGTCGTGGTCATCAAACTGGCTGAGGCCACGCTCATCAGCTGAAGAGTCCAACTGGACATCATCAGAGCCAATGTCGGCACCCGTAGAGTCTTCAGCACCGCTATCGCCCAGGCCCTCAAAGTTCCAACCCTGGACGAGGTTGAGTGACTTGTTATCCAGGCGTTGGTAGCTTCCATTGACATCTACACCCTCGTCCTCGACGCTACTCTGGATGTTCTCTATTCCGTTAGGTCCACCGTACGGAGGAGGATCTTCGTCTTCGTCGTCTGGTCCAGCTAAAGAGGTGACGGTGACTCTATCCGAACCACGACCGCCGAGATGGCGAGTTGCTGCGGCTCCGATCCCAGCGCTCGACAACCCATTCAGGGAGGAACCCTCGCCGAGACGCTGACCTTCCCCCGCCTCGCCTTCTTCTTCAGAATTTTCTTCGCTGTTCTTGTATTTCTCAGAGATGACTCCGAACCGCGATCCGCCTAAAGGGGTACTCGAGCGGCGACGGTAAAACAATAGGTATGCGGCCGATGTAATGCATGTTGAAGGGTCAGACACAGGGCTTGCAGACGAATCTATCGGCTTGTCAGCGTCGTGGATTGACGGGAGGGGGCCAGAGAGATGGAGCAACTCACCATTATAGTTATACCATCGCCCATCGACAAAGTTCTTGGCGTAGGCAGTGTAATGACCTCCACCAAGACCACCGTAATGATCATCGACAGCAATCAAATCATAAATCTCATCCTTACCATCCTCTTTTTGAATGACTCTAGAAGTAAGGTCCAGACCCTCAATGGGGAAGTCAACCATAACGTCCAACTTGTCGCGGCGCCATCCAGAGTTGCTAAAGCGCTTCAGATGCGCGACAAGAATATCTGGCGATTTCCACAGATCAAACTTCTTGCTGGCTCGCCGATGCTCTTTGCAGCGGGGGCAATACCACATATCTTGCTCGGAGAGCACTTCAGCTCTCTCGAACTCATCCAAACATTCTTCAAGACTAATGCCTCGTGTACGACGATGATGTCTTCTTCTCTGAGCAACCTTGAGGGCAGGGTCCGTGAGCGTTTCCAGATCAATAAACGTTGGAGCTCCTTGTTCATCGGAGGGGGTCTTTGCAGAGCCACCAAACACCTTTTCCCAAGCATCCTCGTTCCAGTCTACGACAATGCCTTCGCCCAGACGAATCAAAGGTCCACCATCAGCAACAGCAGGAGGTTGAGGCTGGGGCTTGACAGAGGCCGCCTTGTGCTTCTTGTTCTGCATACGTTCTCGGCGCTTGTTGGCTTTCTTGTTGAATTTCTGGCCCTTGAGCTTGCGTCCTTTTACTTTTGAGGGACGTCCATTGAATTTCTACTTTGCATAAGCGCTAGGAACGTTGAAAAGACTGATAGAATGACCTACTCGTGGAGCTTCTTGAACTTCTTCCTCACTGGACTCTTCCACCATTCTAGTTTGTGTCATCTCCGCCTTGATACTCTCGTCGTTGCTGCTTGCATCTTCATTAGAGGGCGTGCTGCTTTCATCGTCGCGACTGGCGGTATCGTCATCCTCGGGTGACGGCTGAAGGATGCGATCCGACAACTTAGGGAGTAATTGATGGTGGTCGACGTTGGACCAGCCCGTTGGCACATCACCAGAGTAGGCTTTATCTGTGAAGTAGCAAAGGTCGAAGAGGTTTTGTAGTTCAGGTTCGAGGAAGCTATCTGGGTCGATAAACTTGGGTCGGCTCTTGTTGAATCGCTTCAGAATCCGTGGTTGATGGGGGAGAGCATCACTGGTGTCCTTCATATGCACATCTACAATGTCATCCTCGCCTTCAACCGAGTTGGCAACAACCTTACTATCGCCAGACGAGTCGGCATCTGAAGCAGAAGCAACCACCTCTCCGTCAGTGTTATCAGAGTTCTCCTCTAAGTTGTTCCTGAGCTTGGACCAAGTTGAGAAGTTCGAGATTTTCTCCAGGATCTTGCGTCGAATGAGGTCAATGTCGGAAGCTTCCTCCTTAGTGAAGCAGATGAAGCTTGGGGGAGCCACGCCATCCCGAGCACGACCATAGTTCGATGGGATGCGGTGAAATACGGGTACCACTATCCGCTCATACCGCGGGTCATCCCACGAAGCTTCGAGAGGAGTGTCGATATCCAGCATGGAGCGTGGCTTGTTCGCTTTGTGCGGCCAGTTGGTAGGGACAGCATCTAACTCATGGAAGGTTGCCAGATCATTTTTTGCGATCTCTTCACTAACATCTACGGGGTTATCGTAAATCTTGAAGAAACGATCCTTGTACTCTTCTCCTCCTATCAATCGCTCCACAGGTACACCTGTTCGGACGGAGAGGAACTGCTTGAGCTGTTCGATAGCGCTGTGCTTAGGCAATTCAACCTCAATCATGACAGGCACATCGTTGAGGGGCAAGAACTTGACCTTGGCCGTCCATACGTCCTCGACAGGAATAGGAAGGGTCAGGTTATTGAAAGGGTCGAAAGTGATGCTGATCTTGCCACACTCAGGACATTTGAGTGTTGATTTATACAAACCTGTGAAGAGGTCGGCAATGACTGAGTCGTCCCGGAGGCGCGTTATGTCCCAGACCTTGTCTGCCATTTCCTTGATAGCTTCCGGATTGTTGATCATGTCGTCGGTAGAGTCAGGCTTCTCGATGTAAGGTTTCTTCTTCACACGACTCAGATCTTCCTGAAGAGCATCCAAGAGAAATCCAAGGAATTCTTGCGAGTCCTGCTGCCCATATCCAGAGAAAGTCGACCGGCAACGGCCGATCGTATTCTTGAAGTCTCGAGGAGTCACAGAGCCCCTACCCTCCGTATATATCTCCTTCAGGAGATTTCCATACGTTATAGCAACTTTTCCATTGTATCCCAGGAGGTTAGTCTTATTGACCTCATCAAGATACTCATTGGTCAAGAAGTACTTGGTCAACTCCTCGACGCTTCGTACGCACTGAAGTGCAGAGTTCATATAACATGTGTTTCCTAGGTTCTGCAGACCAACAACGCCGATGCTTCGACCAGATTTTCTCCCCGTTCGCCCACGTGTCAATGGGCCACCGGGGGCGGGACTGCTTCGACCGCTCGCACTAGAAGAGGCCAGGCCACTTCTGGTGGGAATGGCCAATCCATTTGGAGGAGTTTTCCCTGTGTAGTTGCTGACCCAGAAGGAGTCGATGGCCTCATCGATGACCAGGGTTTGATCTGTCACGAGATCGAACATGGTCAAGTTCGAACTGCCATTGAATTTGGGGTCAACGGTCTTGTCTTCCAGCTTACATTTGACCCTTTGGTCACGGACTTGAGAAAATGAAACATTGTCGAGGAGAAGTTTCGACCAAGTGTTTGCAGAGCCAGCTCCACTGTCAGTTCGACCTGGGGAATCCGGAGGCGTGAGGGCTCGTGAGGGCTCTGAGGGGCTAGGAACCTGCTGAATTTGAGGTACCATGAACAAGCGAATTTTGCGGTCTAGCGGTACACCAGTGGCTGTCTTGATCTCCTTGACAAACGTCTGTGCATGGTATTTGCGACTTCTGACGAACTTGTAAGGAGGAGGGTTCTTGGCCTTGAGGGACTGCTCGATGGGAAGCGGGCTAATTTCAGACCACAGACGGTGAACAGTAAAAACTGGAGGGTGGAACTCGAACTGAATGACGGGCTCTTCGCCAGGTTCAGCGGTGTTGATAGCAGTACGAATAATGGCTTCTTGACCGTTCTTGACACCATACCAGTCGACAACCATCTTCCAAGCATCCTCGGGGAAGAGTGTGAATTCATTCTCGTTAGTTCCTTGCTTTAGACGAATGTATTCCTTGCCGGTAGGTTCTCTGACGACTCCTTCAATGATATCCGAGTTGTCGACAGCGCCGAGGAGATCGGATGTGGGATCTCCCTCCTTGCTGTCCTTGGAGCCGCCACGCAATGAGAGTGCTTTTTGAACCCAGGTGTTGGAGACGAGATAGGCCTTGTCTCCTTCCTTCACTTGCGCCTCCTGATAGGCTTTCAAGAGAGTCTCTATGATCTTGATCTGTTCTTGCAGCGAAGGAATTGCTATGAGACCAGAATTAGCTACGGACTGCGGTGCTTGCAAATTGGAATTGTGGTGAGCCTTACGCTGCGCAGGATGAGCATCAGTAGCCGAATTTGCTGTAGGCTCGGGCGCTTCCACACTCATGTCACGAGGTAGCGATTCGGGGGGCAGCTGCGAGGCGCCCTCAATAGATTCATTGGCTTGTGATGTATCCATGTCGACATCGCGGAACCTATCCGCATCGTTTTCGGGATCCATACTGGAAGCACGTCGTTTCAAAGGCGATGAGGAGCGTTGAGGCAGGTCTGCATCGTCATTCATGATAGCTCGGTGTGAGAGACGCAAGGGAGACTGGCTTCTGGCCAAAGCCAAAGTCGGGGCCGGGCCAGTCTCGTCGCCGCCACGATCACTCTCAATGGAAAGATCAGCGTAGGCAGATGCACAAGGGCTCGAGGCAGCGGATGAAGCGTAATCGGCCGAGACGAGCGAGCTTGTCTGATGCTGAAGACGCGGGGGGAGGCTCGAGGCGGGTTGTGAGTCGGCCCGGAGGAACGAGTTCGAGTTGGAGGCCACGGAGGCGGAGAAGGAGAGAGCGGGATCGTCGTCGACTTCGCAGGAGGGTAGGACTGAGTCAGGAGAGGGCGACGACGAATCAATCGAGTCTAGAGGTAGGTCGTTTCGCAAGAGCTTTCTCTTCTTTGAGGACGACGTCTTGAAGGCGAGCTGCCCGGGCAGCTCGGGGGGTCTGGGTATGAGTAGGAGGGGCGAAGGCGGAGGCGGAGGCGGAGG
>JABEEQ010000152.1:0-167106 GCA_014824365.1 Fusarium sp. NRRL 66894 | reverse complement strand
TTTGTCCTGCTTGGGGTTTTCTGCGTTGGCTTTCTGTAAGTTCTACTCGAGACAGTCTTCATCTTGACCCATTACTAATCGCATAAATAGTACTTGTGCTATCTCAATAATTCGTATGGGTTATCTTGATGTCCAAGAAGACCTTACCTGGGTAAACGTCGAACCAGCGTGTTGGTCGTTCACTGAACTTTGTTGCGGGCTGCTATGCGCTTGCGTCCCAACACTGCGACCTTTCGTTTCACGGTATTTACCGTCAATGTCCAGCTATAATCGCTCGAGAAAGGCATATGCTGCCAGTCAGCTACCTGAGCCGGGTACATCCGCTCGTTACCACGATATCGAACTCCAAAACAGACGCCATATACAGGACGATTTGGTTCAAGACGATAGCCGGTCTACTAGGATACTATGCGTGTCCAAATTCACAGTGACAGAAACAAGGGAATTGGCGGACTCGAAGCACAGGGAGAGGGAAGAAGATGATGAGGTTTTATTGGTATCTCATGTGTTTGCCGACCCTCGTCCAATCGAGAAAGCGAGGACCAGGCCAGGCAAATCACTCGCTACAGATTAGGTGTACGCAGCGTCAGAGAAGGCCATTTCAGCTTGCCACAGATTACACTTTTGAGATACTACATATCGATCAAGATGTATGGTAATATATCTACTCCAACTTTTCCCATGTTACAGGGCCGCTCTCTGCATGATATCCGGTAAACTCTCATGCAAAAACCCAATCAACAACCAATTCAACTGACTCCACTCGATCAAGAACGCATCATGGCCATCATCACTAACTATCTCTCTCAACTTGGCATTCGGCACAGCTCTCGCAATCTGTTCTTGCTCAGCAAGCGTGTACAACCCATCACTTCGTATTCCTAGCACAAGCGTAGGCTGCTCAATGAGTGACAGTGCTTCGGTGGTTGTCCGTGTGCGACCGCGGGCCAAGTCGTGGGTGTCGAGTTTGTTGGTAAGTGCGATGTAGCAGTTGCTGTCGAAGCGGTCTGAGAACTTCTTTGCTTGGTAGCGGAGGTAGGATTGGGCGGCAAAGTTGGAGTCGGCGCGATCGAAGGCTACAGGGGTTTCGTCTGCCCCGCCTTGGCTGTGAATAGGTGTCCCGTTGCTTTGTGATGTCTTGCTATCTTGTTTCTGTGCCTCGAGTTTGATGTTAGGCTCAAGCTTCTCATAGGACTTGGGTGCTTACCTTCTTCTTGTTTCCTGTATCACGCCCAAACCGCCTCTCGAGGGACTCCCGGCTTCGGTACGTCAATAGCGCCGTCATACGAGCTGCTTCTAGACCAAGAACAGGAGGGTCATCAAACCCGTAACGACCATTCTTGTACCTGACATCACTCCGAATGGCATGACGCTGTGCTTCTCCCCAACCAATTGCCCATGCACTTTGGTGACTGGATGTTGCGGCTGGTACGATGCAACGAACGTAGTCTTTTCCAAAGAACGCCCATTCAAGAACATGCATACCGCCCATAGAACCACCAATGACAGCTGCGACTTTACGAACCCCAAGCATGTCTAGAACCAATTTATGAAGTCTGCTATACTTAGCATGGTGCTCACGACATGTTGGAACAAGTATTACTTACCGAACGTCATCTCGGATGGTTGTTGATGGAAAGTCAGCCCCGTACCATCCCTCAGAGTAGTTCCCGTTCTTAGCCGTCACAGGACTCGCCGTACCATACGGACTTCCTAGGCTGTTCATGCAGATAACGAAGAACTTGTCTGTGTCAAATGCTTTTCCAGACCCAAGGAGCGGACCCCACCAGTCGCTGACATCGGCACTCCCAGATAACGCATGGCAAATGATCATGACATTGTTGGCCTTGGGTGATAGCTTGCCCCAGCTCATGTATGCAACTGGAACATTTCGCATCTCAACACCGGATTCGAGTGTGAAGTTTGGGATCGTGATGATTTCGCGTCCGGGGACACGATTCGAGAAGGGGTTAACAGTTCTGGGAACACTCTTCTCTACAGTGAATTAGTTCAACTACATAGAAACATATTGAAGCGGAGGTCTTACCATATGGAACACTCTTCCCAAAGCCATCATGAATAGGCGTTGGCAACGCCGGTGCCGTGGTCGTTGTTGTCATCCTTCGTCTCGGTGCCAGGAAGGAATTGCCAGTAGTGCTAAGCGAAAGACTCTGGGAACGAGATAGAATATGTCTGTGAAGCGCTCTCAAAGCCTGGCGCTGGATCATGGGAGATTATTGCTTAGTCAGATGATAAAGAGCGATGTCATCAAGAGCCGAAAGTTGAAGAGGGCATGACACAGCAGCACCGTCAGGGTATCTTTGTGAATTTGTCAATTTTTCATGTCAAAGTCGTAATCTAATCTCGTCTCCGTAAAAGAGTAGCCCGATGTCAGTAATTACCCGTGTTATTCTCGAACCTCCGAAGTGGCCAACTCAACCTCCGATCCTTCGATCCACTTCTTCAAAGCTTCCGTACATCTTCCGATCGACAGAACAAGCTTCTGGCAGCCTCTGAGTGGCTCAATAAAAGACTCATCCTTGTATTTGTGGTTCGGTAGTCCCGGTTGTATCAAGCTTATCAATGCGGTTGCCTTCCAGATCTTGACAAGGCGATCCGAGTGGTTCGGATGGTATGCATCACATACCGCTAGCTCGGTCGTGAAACAGCGTAGAACAACATTCACGAAGGACAAACCGAGTTCTGCCGTTCATGATACAGTCTATTAAGTACAAAGACCGGACGAAAGGAAGAGAAGCTTAATAAAAAGGTTGCCTTGACGGAGATCTAAAACATTCTCAATTACAGCAACTCACCAAATTGCATCTCTTTTCACAACTTCGACTCAAGCATTGATTGATCGCTCAGGCTTCAACTCTCAGAATCTTTTAAACTTTAATCCAATTCTATTTCCAAAACGTCAATTAGATACGATCAAGATGAGGTTTCTTTGCCTTCACGGCTACGCCTTCAGCGTAGAGGTTCTCCAACAACAGATGGAGCCCATCACTGCTCATCTGCCAAGTGACTGGGAGTACGAATTTCTCGAAGCTGGCATGGAACCCACAGAATTGATGCTCCGTAAGTGCCACCATAGTCATCTCCACTGTATCCGATGATCTAACAAAACCAGCAAACCTCAAGCAAGTCCCCAAGCCCAACTACAGCTGGTACAACTTCCCCTATCCCGAAGACGTCGAAGAGGCATATGAGCGTCTAGCCGCCTACGTTGAGTCCGAAGGTCCCTTCGATGGCGTTTGGGGCTTTTCGCAAGGCGGTTCGATGGCTGCCCTTCTTCTTCTCATGCACCAAGCTGAGCACCCCGATACACCATACCCGTTCAAGATGGCCATCTTCACATCAGCCTTTCTCCCCCACTCTTTTGACAATGGCGTGATCAGCTGGGATCTCACAGAGAAGAACACCCTTGAGCCAACATACCTCCCCGGAAGAATCGACGTTTCTCACGGCAAGAAGCTCGATTGGAAGAAGGATCTTCACACTTCGATTGAGTATGACATGATCAACGCTGTCAAGGATGAGCTTGACTTCCCTGTTGATCTGCTCCTTCGATGGAGGCCGAGTGATATCCCCGAGAAGATCCCAGTACCTTCTGTCCATGTTCGCGGCTTGAAGGACCATTATTCCTTCGTTGATGAGTCTGTGTACGAGTTGTTTGATCCTGAGATGGCGAGGAAGATGACACATCGGGGCGGACACAACTTCCCCAGGTATAACGAGGAGTTGGTCCATTTTGCGGAGTTGATCATTGAGACGGTTGTTTCACTTCACTGAAGGGCTATAGTTGTTTTTATTATTTTAATGCTGCTGGATGGTTGATTGCAAACGAAAAGTTTCAGAATTGTTATGGGATATGATAGATTGTTTCTTTGACTTAGACTTCAGACAATAGATTGAGATTGTGTCTTTACGTGCTTCACCTATATCTTGCCAGTATTTCCCGTCCAACATTTAGATTAAGCATTCCAAGATAGGAGTCCCAAACCTCGGATACTTCCGTGATATTATTCTCCTTGAGCCTGGGAGCTGTTCCAAGTTCAGTGGTATACACTAATGGTTTTTCCTAGATATGGCGTAGCTCTAATGGTAGCATAAGTTTAGTCTAATCTTAGAAAGGTTTGCAATTAGTACACCTAGTTACAATCAGTTATAGATGTGACACGCGATACTGTTGGTGGCAAAAGCATCTCAATGTTGAGACTACTGCTTATAATGTTACCAGCCCTTAGGGAGCAAGAAAGCCTTTGACCTATATCTTAAGTAACAAAAGAATTTAGATAAATTTAGTGTAGACTTAGTAAGATTTCAGGCTCTTATTTTTATCACTTAGAATAGAGGTCTGAAGTTTTCTTGCCTCCCTTAGCTAGCCCCCTCTTTAATGCAAGCGCGAATCCTTTTAACATGTAGTAGTTGTTCTGCCCTGTTGAACTTGACTGATACTCACGCTAAACACAAGTCGTTATTGAACACTCTAGTAGTACTATACATAGATTAATGCTTCATAATGGCAATCTCGATTCAACAAGATAAGAATAGATTTTCGCTCTATGAACTAACAAATGCGTGCTTAGGTGCTTACAGCTAAAGTCTAGAGGATGTTCTTTGTAAATAATTCGTCATGCAGCATATTCAGGGCCCGAGTGGCGTCCTTATCCGGAATCACACAGGATATGTTAATCTCACTCGCGCCTGTCACCGAGCCAGATTAGCATATGGCTGTCAAAGACCTCATCATGCTTACTTACCTTGCGAGATCATCTCAATGTTCACATGCTGCTCCCCCAAAATAGCGAACATCCTCCCAGCAATGCCGGTCATGTTCTTCAACTCAGCACCCACGAGACTCAGAATAGCCATATCCGGCAACACGTTCACCTCTCCTTCCTCAGCGAGTCTGCACTGAACATTCTTGACTTGAGCTGGATCCATGTTGGAACTGTTGATTGCCATAGACACATGAACCTCAGATGTCGAAATAAGATCCACAGAAATGTCGTGCTCTGCAAGGATAGTAAAGACTTTGACGAAGAAGCCGTGAGACATGGACTGTTTGTTGCTCAGAATGTTGAAGACGGTGATGTCTCGCTTGATAGTAACAGCAGTCGGCATCTTCGGCAGTGCTGTAGACGAAGTACTATCCGAATCAGAGGGATCCAGGTAGTCAATCGGCCACGAAGACGTCTCGTCTCCATCACTGGGAACAACAACAGTTCCTTGACCCCATGGCTTCTGCACATTTTTGACAAAGATGCTAACTGGAGGCTTCGCTTGAATTGCCAGAGACAGTGCAAGGTGATGAATAACCTCCGATCCATAGAACGTAAGTTCAGCTGCTTCTGATGGAGTAATCGAAGGCAAACATCTCGCGTCAGGGACTTCTCTGGGATCAGCTGTAAAGATGCCATCGACTTCTTTCCAGATCTGTACTCTTTCTGCATGCAGACCGATCGCCACCAAAACGGCGCACAAGTCAGAGTATCCTCTTCCGATACCACTATCGATCAAACTCCCCGGAACAGCGCCGAAGAAACCAGTGATGACGGGAACTCTTCCATTACAAGCTTCAACTCGCTTTCCAAAGACAGCAGCAGCTTCGTGGAAGAACTCTGGCTTCAACTGATCCAAGTTATTACTGGGCACGATGTCTGAGAGATCCACATATTCCGCTGGGATATCTCTGTCTCGCAACATAGCAACCATAAGTCGACAGCTCAACTTCTCACCGAAGCTGACCATTTTGTCTTTTGCTTTGCCATTGATGTCGAGATTGAAGCGTTTGGCTGCAGATGTGTAGTCAAGTAGTTCTTGGCAGTCCGCTGTGATCTGTCGAATTGTCTCATCGCGGATATCCTGTCTCAGGACAAATATTTGGACAGTGGCGACTTGGTCGTCACGGATATCTCGAATAATACTGCGAAGTCTGTCGAATAGCAATTCTTGCATATCGGGGTCTTGAGTTATGGCTACAATGCCTCTCAGGGTTCGGTAGACTTGTAGCAGTCTAGATGATCGTGGTTAGTAGTTTGAGCTGATGAGGTTACCTGGCTATTTGACTCACCTACTTGTTGTTCCGAATACCTTTTTGCCTGAGCTTCGTGCGGAACATATCACAGCTGGTCTATCGCCCCCCAGTCTGGCACTGTAACAGCATTAGCCGACTCTATCAAAATCATAGCGCCTCATCTGTACCTCTTCACAATCTCAGCAACCTGCCATATCGATGTTAGTAATAGTCCCTGGGGCAAAGCGTTCAAAGAGAGGTGGAACTGACCTTGTCTGGGAATTTACCAATACTGGTCCCTCCAAACTTTTGCACCACCCAGGAATTATCACGACGATTACGCATGCTAGCAAGGGTTACAAGAGTTGCAATAACTGAGTCTTGTAAGGCTGATTGAGTTTGCAAAGAAATTGTTTCAAGCGCAAGTATAATTTAGATGATTGATTATGCTGTTAGCAAGTCCAAGAATAATAGCTGTGAATGTTCGTATCTCTCTTCACGTTCACTTCAGGCAGCACTCAGTATGTCACAACCTCGGCGGCTTATCTTATCGCGAGAAGTCCCCGATGTCAGCGCCGAGATACGGATAAATCTGTGATCAGTGCATTGAACCTTGGGTGTTCTTGTTGAACTGCATGTTTGCCACTCAATACCTCAATTAATCTTACCGCACCCTCCAAGGCTTCGGGAGGTTATTGCAATCTAATTGGGCGCCAATACTAATCTCATATCATTGAGAGTTGGGCCGGAGACAGAGATCGGTCAGTCGGAGTGGAGCCTCCGATCACTTTGAGCATGGTCACCATCGCGAGGCCGATCGGGACTTTTCAGTCGAATCCGATCCTAGCTTCCCTGGACTGCACAGATCAGATCATCATTTCAAGAAGGTTGCCGCCGATGCAAGCGAAAGAGAAAAGATCCAATGTCATTCATTCTCGGGCCGCACTCCCGCTATTCACTGCAGGTACATCGACGCGTTTCTCATGACCAAATTATTTACTCTTGAAAGGCCAAATAGACAACTTTCCGAAATCCCAAACTCCCTCAATAGTGAAAATATCCTTCCGAATAATCTCCTTGATCTCCTCCTCACTCTCAGCCTTGATGATCATGACTGTTCCATTTTCGGCGACTTGTTGGCCTTCGGCGCTGTGATGAGCAAGGGTGCTGCCGAAGAAAGGAACGCGGCCAGCTTTGACCAGGGGTGCTGCGTCTTGGTTGTGAGGTTTGAGAAGAACTTGTCGCTTGGCTAGGACGTCGGGATGATCAGGGATGTGGACGAGGTATTCTTGGAGCTCGGTGGCCATGATGGGCAATTGATGAAGACGTCGAGATGTAGAAGATATTATTCCGGCAATGGCTTGTGATTTCAAGTGTAATATGAGAAGACATTGTTTAAGTTGTCAGTGATTAAATACGTTGGTGCTATAGAATTGTGTACTGTTTCTGCCATGATGACCCAAGGCTGACCGAATTATCATCATGCCTCCTGGAGATTCGGACCGGGGAGCAAGAAAACTTCGGACCTTGATAGAATGCCAAAATAAATTCATCAAAGAGCCCTCTAAACTCATACTAACTTATCTAAATCTTTTTGTCGCTTAGGATGAAGGTCCCCGATACGTACTTCCGGGGCTGGGACTTGTTGGCTCCGGCCGGAGCCTTTCGGTGGTTTTGTCTAGGAACAGATAATGCAGACCCACAGAGGTCGGTGATAAAACGGGCATCGGCTCGGCTCGGCTTAATAAAAGATGTCCACTGAAAACACCATGAAAAATGATGTCATGAAGCTTCAGACGCGGCTGTCCTACCCTATGCCAACTAAAGATGATTATTTGTACGACGCGTAAACAAGAAAAAAATATGTGTTTTTGTTACAATCACGTCTAGTGAGTAGTTTCTAGTTACAGGAGAGACTTAAGACACAGAAGTGATGGTTTATAGTGTAAAGGTTTGTAATTAAAGACGCGTTCTATCTCTAAACAAAATGAAAATAAGGAGATGCACCAAAAGAAAAAGACCATAGACCAATCTAAATACACTCTGTGACCAACTTTTCTTACCGAATCGAACTCTTCAAGCAATCAATCCAGACTTTGCCATGACCTTCTTGGCAAATCCAGTGAGAGGATCATTGCTGACAATGTCAAAGACAGAGAGGTCAGCCTGGAACTCCTTCAGTAGCCAAGTGCGAATCTCAATCGCGACAAGACTGTCAATACCAAGAGCAGGCAGTGACTTTCTCGAGTCCATATCCTCAACATCAGCCTTGATGATCTTGGAAACACCCTCCAGAAGCTGTTGCAGCACAATCTCGTAGACCTCATCGGGCGAAGCAGCCGCGGCGAGGAGCTTCTTCCAGTCCTGGCCACCAGCGACAGCACCGGTGCCTTGACGATCAAGCTGGTTGAGAACAGCAAATCGCGAGTCGGCAAACCAGTAGGGGTCGTTGGCAGCTAGCTTGTCAAGTTGACCGCCGGTAGACGCGCCGAGAGCGACCTGTGTAGGCGTACGGCCCGAGATAGCTGCCTTGATGACATTGAGAACATCATTCTCATCCATACCAATTAGACCGCCATCCTTCAGAAGCTGGAATACCTCGCTTCGCTCTGTAGAAATACCAATGCCGACGACGAGACTGAGGTTGATGCTGGTGGCTGCGAGTCCTGAAGCGGCGCGGTGATGAGCGAGCGCATCCTGGTAGGTGTTACCCGCGTTGTAATTGGCTTGACCACGCGATCCGATGATACCGGCAATTGAAGACAGGCAGATGAAGAAATCCAATTCGCTGGGGAGGAGGTCGTGAAGGTTACGCGTAGCGAGAAGCTTGGGACGGAGAGACGCGTTCCAATCGTCAGCGGTCATGTTGCTGTAGACGGCGTCCTAAAGCGCGTTAGTGAGTGAATACGAACAGTGTCGAGGAGGACTTACTCTCAGATCCATGGCACAGTGAATCAATCCCTTGATGGCTGGGAAACTCTGC
Source organism: Fusarium sp. NRRL 66894 (assembly GCA_014824365.1). Taxonomy (NCBI): domain Eukaryota; kingdom Fungi; phylum Ascomycota; class Sordariomycetes; order Hypocreales; family Nectriaceae; genus Fusarium; species Fusarium sp. NRRL 66894. The sequence continues at coordinate 158,101 of JABEEQ010000152.1, read as the reverse complement.
TTCACGTCGTTGATGACAGGCTCGAGCTGAGACTTCTCTGCGACATCAACTGCAATAGCCTTGGCTTGAACACCTTGGGCATGAAGCTCATCGAGAAGAGCCTGAGCTTCAGGACGCGACGCAGCTGATCGAGAGAGGAAGACAAGATGACGCGCCCCGTGCTCAACGAGAAGACGCGTCACGGATCGACCAATACCGCCGAGACCACCGATGAGGACATACGTCGCGTCAGAAGGCAGGCGGAAGCTCTCAAGACCATCAGGAACGACCTGAGAATAATCAGCACGCGTTCAAGTTCGAAGAAGAAGGGTGGGACTTACCGGAACAATGTCATCAGGGCGAGGGTACAGAACAATCTTACCAACATGACCACCACTCTGCATCAGTCTGAAAGCCTTGGAGACCTCACCGAAAGAGTATCGCGCAAGGTTGTTCAGAGGTGAGATGGCATTCTTGGACAGAAGCTCAACCACTTGGTTTCCGATAGCCTCGAAACGATCAGGATAGCTAATGACCTGCGTCAAGATATCCAATCCAGAAAAGGTAATGTTGTCGAGGAACGGGCGCATGTCCAAGCCACTGTTGTCGTAGATGTCGCGCTTTCCAAGCTCAATGAATCGACCAAAAGGTGCGACGCAGAGCCATGTTCTGCGAAGTGCTTCACCAGCAAGAGAGTTGATGACAACGTCGACACCTCGTTGGTTCGTGAGACGCAGAATACCATCAGCGAAAGAGTAGTCTCGGCTGTTAAAGATATGAGTCTCCTTGATACCGTACTCTTCGATAAGGAGACGCTTCTTCTTCTCAGAAGAGACAGTAGCAAAGATCTCAGCGCCGAGATACTTGGCGAGACGAATGGCTGTCTGACCAACACCACCTGCTGCAGAGTGAATTAAGACTGACTCACCGCGCTGAAGACGCGCGACGTCGATGAGAGAGTGGACGACTGTAGCGGAAGTACACATCAAAGAAGCTGCCTCCTCATCGCCGAGGTGATCAGGTGTGCGCTGGAAGGTACGAGGATCAACGCGAACACGAGTCTGGAAGCAGCCTGCGTGCATACCAAAGACGCGATCACCAACCTTGAACTTCGTAACACCAGCGCCAACCTTGGCGACGACACCTGCGCACTCAATACCGAGGGTGTTATCCTCCATCTGACCCATCGCAACCATGACATCACGGAAGTTCAACCCCACAGATCCAACCTCAATCTCAATCTGGTTATCGCCAAGAGGTCCGGAGAGGTCAGGAACAGAGAGATACTCGAGAGTGTCGAGAAGACCGGGATCGCGGATGGAGAGCTGGAGAGGCTTGGTGACTTGTCTTAGAGGCACCTTGACGGCCGAGAGGTTGTTTCCAGTCTTGGAGGAGTCGAGAAGAGCCTTGAGGTCGGGGTTGGGGATGAGACGCTCGACGAGGACTTGGCCGTTGCGGATGACGTACTCGGAGTCTGAAGTCTCTCCAAAAGTCTTGCGGGAAATGTTCTCGAGAATGGTGGAGATGGTCTTGGTGTTCAAGCCGGCATCAAGGGAAGTAGACGCATCAAGACCAAGGGTAGTGAACGAGATGTCAGGGTGTTCGGCACGAATGGTTCGTCCAAGACCGTTGACAAGGCCTCGAGAAGCAGCGTCAAGAGTCAACCAGAGAGTTCCACGAGATGCAAGGAATAGGGAGCGAAGCTTAGCAAATGACTCGTGATCAAAGCTCTCCAGGAAAGGAGCATCGATGTCGAGGGTGGACAGGGTCAAGAATGGAGTGGTCTGCTCAGGGATGTTGGCAAAGTCAGCCTTGGAGACCTCGTAGCCTTGAGAGGTCAAGTCGCCCTCGGCTTGCTGGATGAGTTGGGTGAGTCCAGAGGATGGCTTGGCTGGAGTGACGATAAGGACTCGGCGGGCTGAGGGCTCTGTATCGGGCTTGTGTCGTGCGATGATGAGATCCGAAACGCTAGTCGAGGTGAAACCGGTAGAGCTGAGAAGGTCAGCCGAGATGGAAGCGGCGTGGTTGGCGATCAGCAAAATGCCAGAAGGCTTGAGGATCTTCTTGGCATTCTTCAAGATGAGCGAGACGTCACCCTGCTGCTCTTCAACATCAAGTAAAACAATGTCAAGTGTTGCCTCCTCGAAACCCTGAGCGCTGGGGTCCTGGGCGAGGTCAAGCTTCTCTTGCTGAACCTTGTTCTTCCAGGCCTCAGGGACAGAAGTCTCCTCATCGGCAGGTCCGTCTAAGGGAGTAGTAAGAGCAACAGATGCAATGCTACCTTGAAGCTCCTCAGCCTGTGCGGCGAGAGCTTTGAGAAGAGTGCTTGAGGTAGACGAGCTGTACTCCAGGACACTCAGTCCAGGTCGCTTCTGACCCAGAAGAGACAGGTAGCTGCCCAGCTTAGAGGCCAAGTCAGTACCCTTGAGCAACTGCTCAAGCGTCGCAGCATCGGATATCTCAACGTCAGGAATCTTCTTAGGAACAACTGGAACATGACCAAGAGACTGTCCATCACCCGAAGACGAATCAGAGGCACCCCTCAGAGGCACAGTCTTACATCCCTTCAGCGCAATCAAAGGCTTCGTACCACCCTCAGCAAAAGCAATGACATCACTCAGCATGTTAGTAGCACCGTGTTTCTTGGAAGTGCTGAAGCCATGGTACTTGGTCCCACTAGTTGAGTCAAAGTCCGCAGAGATGTAAAGAGAAGCAGTCGAGACTGGGACACGGGCTTTGATCTCTGCAGCGTCACCGGTGCTGGAGATCAAGAGATGGACAAAGACATCGAGAACAGCGGGATGGATGAGATGAGCGGGCTCCCACTTCTTTGGGTAGAACTCCTTCGTGTCGATGACTTCCATGGAGAAATGAGCCTTGTGATCGAAGAGGTTGAGTTCCTTGACACCGCGGAAGGCTGGGCCAAGACTGAAACCCGACTCGTCGAGTTTGGTGTAGAAGACAGTTGGGTCGACGTTGGGAAGATCAGACTTAGAGATGTCCTTGTACTCTTGGTTCAGAAGAGCGTTAGCTGCAGCCTCCTCATCCAAGAACGTGCTGTTGGTCTCATGCTTGTAAGACGTGCTGACAAGACCAGTACAGTTCGTCGTCCATGAACCACTCTCATTGCGACTCGAAACCGTAAACTCCGTCCAATGCGACCAAGAAACATTAGGTCCAGATCTCCAAGGCGTCAACTGAAGTCGGGTTTCAACAGTCTGATCAAGCGGAACAACAAGCGCACTGCCAATGTTGACATCACGAATAGTATAACCCTCAACATCAGTTCGCGTCTCAACCTGCCGCAGACCCTCGATGGCCATGACGATCATACCAGCCATGGGGTAAATGTTGGTGTTCTGGAACTGATGGTGCTCGATCCATGGCTGCTCTGAGATGCGGAGGTAGTTGTGCCATGCTGGCTCGGCCTTGGTGGAGCGAGGATCTCTGACGCCGAGGAGTTCGAGACGAGGATGCTTGCGCTGCTTGTAGGCGGTCACGGCGGCGGACTCGTGCCAGTAGCTGTTGGTGGTGTTCCAAGCATAGGGAGGGAGATCGACGAGTGCGGAAGTGCTTTCGGTGTAAGCGTTGGCCAAAGGAACACTTACAGGGTGGCCGAGAACAAGAAGCTCTCCAACTACTTCAAGAGTAGTCTGGATAGCATCTTGCTTTCGCTTGATAGCAGAGAAGTACTTCGGCGAAGCACCCTTATCACCAATGCTATCAAGGATCTGCTTCAGAGGTCCCTGAAGAGCAGCATGAGGTCCAATCTCAACCATAGCATCCGCACTACCCTTCTTACCCGAAGCCTTGCGCTTACCCAACGCACCAGCGTTAGCAGCAGCAGTGACAGCACCAGAGAAGTTGACAGGGCTAACAAGGTTAGCAACCCAGTACGCAGCGCCGAGTTCGGTGCCGTCAATGGGCTTGGCTGAGACGGAGGAGAACATGCGGACTTTGGGGTTGCCGGGCTTGAGCTCCCACTTGCCGGAGAGAGAGTTGAGGTACTCCTCTGAGATCTGCTGCATGTGGTGGGAGTGATAAGCGGTGGTGACGCGGAGCTTGCGAGCGAAGATGTCGTCGGCTTGCAAGAAGGTGAGAACCTCGTCGATGCCTTCGACGTCACCGGAGAGAGTGACACTGGCGGGACTGTTGATGCAAGCGATGACGATCTTGCCGGCTGTGACGCGGCTGAGATACTCGCTCACACGCTCAGGACCAAGACCAACAGCAGCCATTGAACCAGTCTTGGTGATGTTGCCAGTCAAAAGACCACGGAAGTACGCAATTCTCATGGCAGCCTCCTTGTCAAAAGCACCCTTGGCGTAAGCAGCAGCAATCTCACCACTAGAGTGTCCAACAGTGACTTGAGGGTGAATACCCCAGCTTGCAAGAAGATCGATGACACTGAGCTGAAGAGCAGTGCAAGAAGGCTGACTGACGTAAGGAAGGTCAATGATAGACTCCTTCGCATCGCGGTTGAGCTCCTCCACAAGGTCCCAGGTGCTACCAAAGTCTTTGAGGTACTGGCTACATGCGTGGAGAGATTGCTGGAAGACAGGGTACTTCTGGAGTTCTCTGCCCATGGCGAACCATTGAGCACCTTGGCCAGTGAAGATGAAGGTGAGGGCCTGAGATCGGGGAACTCGAGCGGCCTTGGTGGGTGCACCGTCAAGGGCTTGCTGGAGTTCTTCGATGGTTGAAGCAGCGGCGTAGGTCTTCCAGGGAAGAGAGGATCGCTTCTCGGAGAGAGTGTAGGCGAGGCGGTGGAGAAACTGGTCCTCGGGAAGCTCGCGGGCTGCGGGTTCGGCGAGGTAAGCCTGAAGAGTCTGGCTGAGACGAGTGATGCCCGACTCTTCGTGAGAGGAGAGAAGGAAGAGGCGAGACTTCTTGTCAGTCTTGTCGGTAGCGTCTTGAGACCCGTTCTCAATCGTGCCCGTAGGAAGAACGCCCTCGACCTTGGTGTTGTGATGGCCCTTGAGGTTGTGAGTCTTGAGGAAATGGTACGCATCATCCAAAACAGCATGAGCGTTGGCACCGCCATATCCGAAACTGTTGATACTAGCCCGTCTCAGCCCAGCAGGCCACTTGATCTCCTCAGTAGGAATGTTGATCTTCCACTGATCAAGCTTGATCTTGGGGTTGACGTTCTCAAGCCCATAAGTAGGTGAAATTACACCACTCTCAAGACTGTAGATCGTCTTGACAAGACCAGCAAGACCACTCGCACCCTCAAGATGTCCAATGTTACTCTTCACAGAGCCAACATAAACAGGCTTCTCCCTCGTCTTACCGAAAACAGAACCAATGACAGAACACTCAATAGGATCACCGACCTTGGTGCCAGTTCCATGCGCCTCAAAGAAATTGGTCTTGTCAAAGCTCAGACCAGCTGAAGCGTATGTCGCACGAATGAGCTCCTCCTGGCGAGAAGCAGAAGGTTGGGTGATGCCGAGGGTTCGACCGTCTTGGTTGCTACCCGTGCTTCGAAGGACTGCACGGATAGTGTCGCCGTCTGCAAGTGCTTTATCAAGACGCTTGAGGACGACGAAGCCGCCACCTTCGGCACGGGCGTAGCCGTTGGCTGAGGCGTCGAAGGAGTGGCATTTGTTGTCGGCGCTGAGGAAGGACATGGATGACATGAAGACGCCGAAGTTGGGGAGGAGATGAAGACCGAGACCTCCGACGAGAGCCTGTCAAGTTAGAACTGACTGTCAATGATGGTTAGGAGAAGACTTACAGAGTCGCTTTCTCCGTTTCGGATGCTCTGACCAGCGAGGTGCAGGGCAGTCAATGTGGAAGAGCAAGCAGTGTCAATTGTGACACTAGGTCCCTTGAGGTTGAAGAACCACGAGATACGATTTGAGAGAAGTGCTGGTCCGGTACCGGTAGCAGTGTACTTGGGTGCGCTGTCCATGTCGTAGGCTTGAAGATCCCAGTAATCATGCTGGCATGCTCCGATGTAGCAAGACATGTGTTGATTAGCGACCTCATCGATCTTGAGACCAGCTACAAACTGTAAGCATCAACTTCACAAAGCAAAGAAAATGACATACCGTTCTCGAGACCCTCGTAGGCCAACTCGAGCAGAATCCTCTGCGTAGGATCCATACCCCTCGCCTCTTCAGGCGTAATAGAGAAGAACCCAGCATCAAACTTATCAACATCACTCTTCAAAAAATACCCCTGCTTGGTATTCAACGTCCCCGCCCTTCCACCATCAGGATGATAAAACCCATCAATGTTGAAACGGCTCTCAGGAACATCACTCAGCGCATTCCTCCCCTCCTTGAGAAGATCCCAAAGATGGCGAGGCGAAGTTCCATCACCGGGAAATCTACCAGAGACACCGATGACAGCGATAGCAGACGAGACATCACCGTCTACTTGAGGGAGGCTAGCATCGTGTTGAACGCCACCATTGGCAGTGCCATTGTCAGCACTCCCGTTAGCAGCGTTGTGAAAGCCATTAGCGCCAGGATGAGCTCCATGGCCGTTGCTAGTGCCGTTTGCGCCGTTGGAGCCATTGGAGAGAGTCATGGTGAGAAAGAAAGAGTCAGAAACAAAGTTTGTGTGATAGGCGCTGGCTTACTTTGGATTGACTCTGAAGAAAGGATGATGAACACGGAAGCACTAACATGGAAACGAGTTGGATCAGATATATGAATCGAAGCATTGTAATGATATGATGGTCACTGTGTATTGCGGCTCGGAGCTAGCTAGACCGGGTTGACAGAGCTTGGGTCTCATCTACCGAGTATTTCTTGCATCCGACCAAGCTCATGCATGTATTCGGAAGATATTGACCCTAAAATCGGAGGTTGCGTCAGCGTCGGCGCCGAGAAAATGACCCACTGTACCCTTGTCAGATCGGGCCCGGAAAGTCCGCGACCAATGATATCGAGCCGGGGATAACAGATTTTGAGTTGCCGTATTATTCTTGCGTGATATTCAAGACTCAAAAAGGATCCGTATTTGCCTCAATGGAATGAAGTTGCAGTGAGGTCAAGCTGAGACTTTCTCCAGCCTAGCCGATATGTTATCGGAATCCACAATTCGCCTCCAATCAACAAGCCAAGAAGCGAGCCATTCATAACTCGTGATTCCAGCCTCTTTGCAAAACTTAGCAATACTTTATTTGTGTTGTCCATCATATAAATCTCTCCAACTATAATCCGCCTCGAATCCCAATAGCTCTTTGATCTTGGCATTTTATTTGATGACCCTGAGCCAACAGGTATTCGATGATGTACCTGCCAGCCTTGCCTGAACTGCCAGTAACAATGATTCTTTTGCTCATCTCCGTCAACGTTGTTCTGAGGGGTTCTTAACCAGAAAGCTGATAACACAGGCCGGCGAAAAACAAGATTGATGGGTGAAACGTTGGGTCAGCACCTGGCCCTTTGAGTTGACAACTATAATGCCGTACCCGATTACGAGACAAATACTTCAGTTCGTGCAGCCAAGAATTTATCTTAGTCAGGTTTTAGACCAGTAAATCGTCCGTGTTTCCGAGAACAAGACCTCACAGTTATCTCCAGTTCATCTTGAATACAAAACCAAACGGCAATACTGGATCTTGAGATTTATCTTCTTGTCCTGGAGATGGATTGAATCCCAGTTGTTCACTTCACAGCAATCTTCATCACCACCTGTACTACTCCTAAGCGTAAAATCTGTTGTACGTTTCCATCGAGCTGACCAGGGGAGAATGACGTGCATGGGGACCACGTAAGTTGTTGGCCAGAGAAGAGGTTAACAATCCTGACTACCGGCCCGCACACTTCTGATTGGTCCACATTGGGGTCCTTCGCTCGGTGACGGGAGACTTGAAACAGTACGTAAGGTACTCAGCGTTCTTGGACTTCTGGTTCGGCTGCCTAGCGATATGGGTGAGCCGGAACTGAATGACCTCAACCCGATGGGTCTCTAGAGGCACAGCGGGTTATTCAAGGTAAAGCAAAGGCGGCTGATGTTTCAAATCGCCCTCAGGCTAGAACTAGTGCTCGACCGAAGGATGATTTCGCAAGTCGTCCAGTTGGCGGCGACCGCAGAAGTGTTCGTCTCGCACCGGAGGACGTGGAGCTCATTCGCGCTGTTGTCAGGGCCAATCCAAGGACCATCGTCTCTATCATCACTGCTGGCGCTGTTATCATCGAGAAGCTACATGATATTGTTCCTTCGATACTCATAAGTTGGTTCGATGGCTGTGAAAATGGAAGGGATTTGGCTGATGTCTTGGCTGGCAATCTAACCCAAGTCGCCGCCTTCCCTGGAGTTGAAAGAAACAGAATAATAATTAATAAGAAATATTAATTAATAAAAAGAATAAGAAAAGACTAAGTGTAAATTTGAAAGTAAGTAATTAATATAAATATCTGCTAAAAAATTCTTGTTACATGTTAAACACTGAAATACTTATTAGCATCGCTTAGATACTAGTCCATACTGCTCTTCCCTCAGTTCTATCAATAATACTTGCATCATCTAGTCTTGCTGAGGTAATAGTAGCTCTCAATGTTCCACCTGCTTCCCTAAGTTCTATCCATTCTGGAGGCGAGTCACGCGTAATAATGGCTCTATCGCTTTCCTCATCGCTATCTCGGGCTGAGACAGCTTCGCCACGTTGTACAACGTGGTGTTTCGTACTCGACCACACACCATGTTCGACGGAAGGCTCTGCTTTTTGCGAAGCTTTCCTATGATTGCTATTGAGACTACTCCGAAGGCCGATTCGATATGATACCTGGCGTAATATAGGCTGTAGTGCTGGGAAGCTTCCGCACCAGAGGCCTACATGGATCTCCAAATCGGTCCAAGGCACTACACGAGTCATTTTCTCGGTACTATCGCTACACGTCAGTATGTACCAGGTAAAAGAAGAGGGCCCATACGTGTTTGTACTGAAATCAGTCGCTGTGACTATAATGCCAAAGCGAACGATGCCCGTTGCAACAGCAAGTAAGCCAATACTAAAGATAAGGATAACCTTGATCGCCTAACGGCGAGATGTCATATTCCCCCAAATTACCCACATGGGAAGTCCAAAAAGGGCAGCATCTATGAGAATACCCACTATGGAATGGGTAAACATCATGTAATCTTCTTCATGCCTGCTTATGCAGTTTCTGTCTGGATTCCAGGCTTTAAAAAGATCGCTTGTGATTGCGTAAGCAAAGAGCAGATTCAGAAATTGTTTTGAGGGGAAGAGCACATACCTGACCGGTTTACATTCGGTCAACCAAAAGATTACTGCCGCCATCGTAGCACTCACAATGACACCGCCTAGAACCCAGATACATTTTATGTAGCGACCTAGAATATAGTTATTGCTTATGCCTTGGGGGTAACTGGGAAGAAGAACGTACTATCGCGGTTTAATCGTGGAAGAAAGGCCAGAACAGACAGCCGAACCAGACCGCAGCTCACAAACCACAGGATCTGATTGACGGGAAGCATCTTGCGAAACTATTAGCAAACAATCATTTGATGGATCTAGCCAGTATAAAGCCAATCCTACTGAGAAGAATCTATCCAATTTATCTTGAGAGAGCATGTCCGCTGGAAGTCCTGCTCCATTAGAGACGGCCACCATTTCCAATGCAGAGACAGCAACAACAGAGCCCTACAGTAGCACAGGTCAGCGTCGATGGGCTACACATCTCTCGTGGACTTTAGTTGAAACTCACGTATGCTATGCATGTGATAAGATCGTCCAGCCCAAGAGCTTTGACCATCACGCTCCGAGCATACAGCCTCAGAACGATGATGATTGAAGTGACGACAACAAGGGCTATATTCAAGCCAAGGATTATCTGGCCGCCGGAGTGGGCCCCGGCAGTTGAACCTCTCCCAGAAACGGCAGGCATATTTGGTTGGGACAGCTTGGGATTTTCTGAATATGATTCAATGGCCTTGCGAAAAAGCAAGAGATGGAGGTTGCGCAAGGACTCATTATGTACCAGGTAAAGGGTGAATAGGACGACTGTAATTGCTCTTGCAACCAGTGTTGATGAGGCTAGTCAAAAGCCACGTCCCAATGGTCACCTCTGTCTTGCACACGTGAGTCCGTCGAACACCTCGAGGTCGAGGGGATTCGAGATCTCTACATTTCTTTTCTCCCAATTCATTGTCCCACGTCCCCCCTATGCTCCATTATCAGAGAACGCTTATTGGTCTTGTAAGCCATTAGGTGAACTGCTCAGGCCTCGTTCCCAGACCTTTTCTCCTACAGGTGTAATGTACTAACTATATCCATAGTACTGTGACTTGAGAGGAGACACCATGATCTGAAACCAGTGCTGCGGGCACCAGGGTCGCAGCCGAGACCACGAGGCAGGATGGTTTGATAGGGGCGACGCCACAGAGCTAATCTGGGCACATCTACTCGTGCTGCTTTTTGAATCATCGTGTGTTTGGTTACCTTGTGTGTCTGGCTCTTGACCCTTGCTAGGAGCAAAAGAGTGCCAAGTAAGGGCCAAAGCACAGAGGTCTGGACTGAGCCGGCTTCCCTTCTTACACTTCTCTAGATATGTCTAGCGTAAATGAGCAACAGTTGATGGACTTTATGGTGTTGTACTAAAGATTTCACTACTAATGCCTGGACCACAGGCGTCCACAACCTCGCGCCCTAGCCTCCCTAAATACCAAGGCATGCTCTTCATGGTTCAAGTTCTTTGGACAGCTGGAAAACGGGGGCATTGTCATGTGCAGCTTATCAAAGTCTTACAAAAAAGTCACAACACGTCTTAGCAACACTTAGGAAGCACACTAGCAGTTAAGCCTCAGCCATTAGTGACTCTATGGTCTGAACTCCGCAAGGATCTGTGCGGAAACCCGGCACTTCTAGCTGCACATCCCACTTGGGGGGAGTTGAAACTCTATAAACTTAGCGCCTCGAGGTGATTAGTGGGACTTATAGCGTATCGACAAGCATGATATGGTTGGTGAATTCTAGTTCTAGAATCAAACCCCTTGAATGATGATACTGCTAGTCCGGGAACTAGTTAAGTTAGAGCACATAAAATGCGCTGATCTTAAGGTTTGGGCCGTCTGCCGACAGTGTATGCGTATTGGCCCGGCTATAGATCGCCAAGCAAGATATTCCGCTAGAGCTGACCGGCTTCCTCCTGCGGGCTGGACTCAAATCCTGCCGTGAATTCATTTCTCCCCCCACTTCACGGTGCTCCCATAGAACTGCTTGATTGATTAGTAGAGGCAATGACCAAATATATCTGGACGAAGTTAATGGGGTGTAACCCTCTATGGTGTGCTTGCGAGACGGGAGGAGGCTGGTTAAGGTTCCATAATAACCCATTCGAGGGATATTTAGAGATTTATTAGGAGTACAAACACCTGAATTCTCACGTCAGGTTAAGGCCTGAAGCGGAGGTAAATGTAATATTTTAGGTTTCAAGTACGAAAGGTTCTCTGAGACCTGATAGCACTAATCGTATGAAATACTGACTGCCGATTGTCGATGCCAAAAACTTCGGGGTATGCAATCCAATCTCTCCATCCCTTGGCATCCTCAAGCAACGCGGCTATTCTTTTACTGTCTGTCGACTGAGATGCGTCCCGTGATGGACCAATAAAGTGAACTGGAGCCGCCTGACCATTATGCCAACCAGACCATCTCAATTGATCATCACCATCCACAGACTTTTTGTTGTCTGTATGATGTTCGTTTTTCGATACTTGTGCGACTTGAGGTCTCACAGCCGTGTAGCCATAGACAGTATGCAGAACATGACAGATATGTGTCATCAGGAGGATAGCTTCAGAGGACTGCCCCAATGAAGTAAAACGTAAAACCTTGAACAGCATGTCAGCCACAAAGATTTCAAGTCTCCGCTGCGTGATGCGGAAGTTGAACCCCATGGCAGATATCATGGCGGTCGAATGGAAACGCGAACACGAGACTGCAGTAGGAACCCTCACGATCAAGGGTCCTGGGTGATGCACTGCAACACGCTCACGTATCAAGCCATTCCAGCTAATGTCAACCTGAAAATAAACAGGCTCATAATTCCCATTCCTCAGTTTCCTTCTGTCAATCGCTGGTGACTCGGGTAGCTGTTCATCCTGACTTGTCTTGCCGGATTGTGATGCATCAGGCTTGGACCTTAGGTGTACGACAAAATCTCGCTGATCTTTGACGCAGAGGTTCCCAAGTGAGACAATGACGTCTTGTCGATCTAGCGCCATCCCAGAAACCCGCCCTTCGTCAATTCTCTGCACCAATACTGGTGAAGAATCGTCGGTTTGAAACGTCAACTTGACATTGGCTAGTACTACTCTCTCCAGGAATCGAAAACAGGCCAACAGAGAGTCAGGCAGGCCCATCCAATCTTTAACATAAGTGTAAGTCGCCTTCGTTCCAGAGGCAAGTTGTACAAGAACTTCTGGATCGTGTGACACACCGAGACCAAACGTATGGATACCAACACCGGCGTCATTTGCCCGAGCTATGATAGTATCGATTCCAGCGGTTGCAACAATTGCCACATCACTGACAACCATGAGAGTCGGGAATAGCGTGGTGGAAGGTTGCTTCTCCGTTAAGGCATCAATCGCAATACCGACCCCAGCCAAAGGTTCCCTTTCAAGACGGCTTGATCCTCGGGATGGCATGGTAGACAGAATCCACTCCCAGGTCCATTCTCCTTGGGAGAATCTGGCCACTGAATATTCCCATTTCCCTTCGGAACAGGGCGTGACTATGCCAAAACTGTCGCCTTCCTGCAGAGTCTTCTTTAAGCACCGGATAGCCCTCTGAACAACCCTGGTCTTGACCAGATGTGCTTCTGGGGAAATGGATAAGAGGAGGACGGCATTTACTGGACGACGAAATATTGATTTCTTGGATCGATTCCGCTTTCTCGGGCATTTCTGATCATGATTATCATAGCAAAGACGTTCAATGATATCATCAGAAGGCGAGGTATGTCTTCTTGGCGATTGATTTCCAGCCTTTCGACAATTGTGTTTGTTGACTCTCAGACCTCGTGCTGAATCCCTGTCCGATCGATCGATTCTCAGGCTTACGAGAAAAGGCATCCTTCTTTCATGCTCCAGTTTATCTGCCGATGGCATTTCACAAAAAGCTGACAAACGCGGGAATATAACTTCAATCTCTTCAGAGGAAGTCTCTGATGGTGACTGAAAGGCATGCCTGTTTATGTGGCTCACACGGTGGGATGAGTCTTGGAAGGGCATTTTGTCCTGATATAGCCACCAGCAGGAGGCGCTTGGGATCAGGGCAAATTTCGTAGATATTGTTAAAGATGTTATCAAGTAGGTTGTATTCTGAAGTAATTCTGACTTGAATAGCGATTAAAGTGATTCAACTTGGCCTTATTTATCTATACATGCTCCAATTCTATATCTTTTATATCCCCGAGGATTATGTATGACGCAATTAAGTAAATAGCGAGTTCTATTTCCCGGCATTAGTTTACGTTCAGCTCATTGAACTTAAAGGGATCGTAACACGGTTTTTTGCTTAAACGATGAAAAACAATGGTGTGACCACTATCATGATGGATGCTACTAGATCCAACACGTCATCCGACGACCCCAGTATAGATCCTGCTACCCTTGGGTGGTTTGTCCTGCTACTAACTCTCCCAAGTACCTTAACGGCTCTTTCATGAACCCGGGGGTTTCCGTTTACTTGGAAGCGTTGTCATTTCAGTTGTGGCGTATCACTTGGGTTTATGCCAAGAAGCTAAGAAGGAGTATTATATAATCAGATAATCCAGATTCCGGGCCCCAAACTCGAAACTTTCCAACTCTCCTTTTTCTTATCTTCCACAGCTGTAAATCCGACGTCGTACTGCTTGTCGATTTATAATCACCGCCGAAGCAACAGGTTACACCTGTTCTCTCCATTGGGCCTAAGTTCAACTGTATTAGCTTAACTGGGTTTATCAAAGAGCCCAACCTGAATTGGTAGAGAGGTGCCTGAGTAATGTCTGTGCGTGCAAAAGCCACCAGGCTGATCCCGCATATTGCCATGTTAGACCAAAATATCGCCGAGCCCGTCTTATTCAAGACTGCCGAATTCTGCCAAGCCTACGCCACACCAAGGTAATTGACGACGATCTTTTGTTTAAGCGATTGACTATGAAGGAAACGGCGCAACAACCAGTATCAGGGGCCCTCAGTCGATCTTTTCTTTTGATTGGAAAGTTTTGGACACGAAGGCCGTTCGGTACCTGACAGCCAAATAGCATGCCTAGGTGTCGACTAATTGCACATCTACTCGCTTCAGTTCGACACGTAAGAGGAGATTATGGCATTCAGATCATATACTTGGAGTTTAATGAGAGAGACAAGTAATAAAGGGCTATCATAGAGGAAGGTTGAAACTCGCTGTACAAGGTATGGTGGGATTCGAAGACCAACTAGCAAATTAGTTCAGCGTGGCTACGTAGGCAGGACTTAATTGGCAAATCACAGCAGTTTCACCCCTATCACTGCATCTTAACAGGGGCCTCTTCTCCACGTGTCTTGGCTATGAAAGGCACAAGGACTATACTGCGTTGGAGGTTCATCTGCAGACTAAGTGCTACAATATTTGCATAATTGGTAGAACTTTGAGCCGTGCCATATGCCTCGGCGGCACGATGTTGGAAATGACACGTTAGCAGTGGAGACACGTGGCGAATTCTCTTCAAGACTCTGTTGATACGTCCTCAAAAGACCGGCCGTCTTCAGATTATATCTCCAGGTCAGTTGGGTTGCACGTGCAAGGTCTCGATGGTCCAGCTGGGTGAGATGAGGAGTTCTCCGTAGTGCTCATGACTAGAAGGCTTCTAAGCTGTCTCGATGAAGGTCTCTACTAAGGAGCAACAGCCACCCCCACTTGGTTTGTTGAATGACTCTCGAATGGCAATAAATCGTAAAGTTTTCATATAAATCAATGGGCTTTGAAATTCAAGGCCTGACGTCATAGTTTGTGCTTGTAACAGCGCTGTAAGGGTTTTATGCACAGCTCTAAGCACCACTATAATTGCTACGGTGGTAGTTATGACCCGATCTCTTGCCCTATGGCTTACCGGCTTGTGCAACCTGTTATACCAGTTGATTTGTCGTGATATGCAGAATCTTTTGCCTCTTGGACAGTGGTGTAAACGCTCTAAAATTCAGATAAGAATTTGGCGCGCCAATCATCATTAAGTCTAGTGTGTTTATTAGTCTAAATCGAGTAGTGGATCTTTAGCATTTGCGGCAAGGTCTCGTCGTATAAGCACTCTCTTTCTAGACTAGACTGGCTTGCTCTCACATGTGGTAGTCATGACGGGATGTACAGGTCCACGGTAAGCGAAAAATATAAGGTTTTGGTTATTTATAAGCTAGCAGAATATCACGCCACCTTCTTTCCACAATCTGGAACAATATGAACCGTCTTGTCTCAAGTCCTTCAGCACAGACTGCTGCGCACTATTCGTCAGATGTGCTGTTTGCAGAATTGATATACATTCAAAAGCAGTCAGGGGTGGCCTGTGTAGTGGCCTGCGCTCAACTCGATTTCCTTCGCCTTGTATATTCCAGAACCTCCGTCACAATGACTTTCCGATCAATGCGAGACTCCAAATCTTCCAGCACATATGCTCGCAGGGTATCCTTGACAGCTTTTGCTAACTTGATGGCCAGTTTGAGTAGGCTTCTAGTATCATAGAGAGTTGCCGATGGTCTGCTGAGAAGCACTTTGTTGGTCAACCAAGCATCTGTTAGCAAACTTTTCAGTGATATCGAGCTTTCATTGATTGCATGCGATGGCAAGCGAGCTTGGTGATGTCTCCAAAACATGGCCCAGTAGGCGAGACTCATCTTTGGTCGAATTGACCACCTCCAGGATGCCTTTTCCGTGCTTGGACTTCCTACTTTCAAAGACGCAATCCGTCTAGAACAAGATAGGAATTCTAGCTCCGACCGTAGTAGACCAGGTAGCCATCTTTCTGCAAAGTCGTAGCAACAATCTTGCATGATGATATGGATGACTTCGCAAAACAATGTCCAACTTTGGTAGGATATGTAAGGCGCAGGGATTGCTTCTTTGTCCGTCTGGTAGGACAAGCAGGATTTTGGTTGAACAGGAAAAAACTGGTTTAATGGATGGTCAAATCCAGGATTCTCAATTCTGTTGCATCCGATATGACCCTTAATGATCGACTCTTTTTGCGGGAAGCGCGGTGTCGTTTGCAGATCATGAGTATCTGTTAGAGGTGTCGCTGGTAGCAAAACGAGCATGGGGCTCCGACAAGAGGAGGGCTGGTTCTGAGACATGCTGTAATAATGGCAGTGGTATACTGGGGAGCTGAGGTGAGGAGAAGTCGAAGAAGAAATTGTCTGTCTAGATGGCACTCTCAGACATAATATCCTATGGCACTCGTCAGTGCAGTCATCTGTGGAATGAATTGTTCTTTCTTTCAAGTTAGCCGCCCCATTTTTACAGCGTTTCAGGATAATTGGGATGTCAGAGTGTATCTTGAATGTACTGCGGACAATTTCGGTATGTCCGGGCAAGTGGCTACAGTTGTGATCGATACTGCGACGCCCTGGAGGTGTTTTGTGCGAGAGAAAACAGTTGTTTCCTTTTGACGCTACTTTTCATAGTCTTTACGTAGACGAGACAGATTTTCTGTGATTTCAATAATTAAGTACATACTGGCTTTTCTGGCTACTTAAAAAAAACTGAGATTGGTAAAAAAATTGATTACTGATGCTCCGAGGCCAGCCAGTTTACTGGCCTTGAAGCAAACAAAACTATTCATCGTGAAATACAGCCTATATCTATTTGACTTCTTTTTAGATGTCACTGAGAGCAGTTCAAATTCACTCTGGTGAAGATAGAACGGCCTTCAGGTTCTGTTGTCATCGCCTCTTCAGGGCTTATCGTAGTCATGTAAGGCTTGAAATGAAGACTGCAGTGTTGTCGGCAGGTGTGCAATTACCATGGCAATATCGTTGAGATCTATACTGTCTAGTAAATGGTGTAGTAATAAGGTTTAATATTGTCTGTCATTTTGGACTATAGTAGATGAATGAAAGGTATTATTGACGTGGAGAGAAAAATGATCAAAAGTCTAGGGCGGTCACCAGTGAAAGAGAAGCGATTGTGGCTAAAGATGTGTTTCAACACTGAAAAATTAGGGACGCGTTATAGCGCATTGTCAGGTATGATTAGCGATTTTGACTGCAGAGCACAGGCCCTTCGGCATGATTCATTGTCACTTTTGCGCCATATTTTAGATAGCAAACGTATTTGACTCGATTGAGCGCCAAAATTGGCCTTGGATGCGCTCTTATCGTACCCTTGCATCTCTTACGATACCCATGCTTCACCAACCATTCCATCCATAGTCATGATCATCATCTCATACGAGGTTATGTGTGTTACCCATACCCCATCGCTTCAATCTGCCAAGAATCCATAGGACATCCAAGAAGAAATATCGGACGTGTCAAATACGCAATCATACCCTTGTATCTCAACCGAGGTCGAGTCCAGTGACCTCTCAGAGACCTGAGAATCTGGATACTCGAGGCTGTAATGATCTAAAGGGGCCCTTGACAAAGGTGGGCCACCATCATGAACCGAGCTAACCATTTCGGTTTCAGCAGGATGACCAGCTGGCCAGTTTGTCAAATTCAGCCCCATCAGCAGGCCCCCAGTATCAATGGAAGGTTCCGGCTCTGAAAAGGATTGAAATTTGCCCTCCTCTAGGATGTCTGCACCCTGGAAGTCGGCCACATGGCTCGTTTGAGCTGCATAAGGAAGGGTAAACTGCGAAAGATTGATGCTTGATGAGAGCCCTGCTTGTTCAATGTGTCTGACTAGAGCATTGTTCATATCCAGACAGGTCTGCAGGGTTTGTTCCAACCCAGAGAGTCTTTGCTGGAGCGTTTCAAACTCAATTCTTTTACGCTCCCGGGAGTCGTGGGCGGAGCGACGATTGCGAAGAACACGTTCAACCATTCTTTGCTCCCTCTCATCAGCTGTTCTAGCACGTTTCATTTCAAATCACGTAAGTCAATGGCCTGGTACTTGTTTTGGGATTGGTTACCTTGGTGGGATATTGGTGCGTGGCTCGGGAAGCTCTCGTCCCCATCGAGCATGCACCCTCTTTCCAGCCTTGTTTTGACTTGAAGAAGATAAAGTCATGGGTGAGGATGATCCTTCTGAAGGTGTGTGATGACATGTCATCAATTGGCCAGGCGAAGTAAGAGCCTTGGAAAGCATCTTATTGGAAGTCGGAAGTTCGTTGAAAGGTTCTTCCGTTGTATGCGAGCTCTGGAGAGACCGCACTATGTGCGTTAAAGATGGCTGATTAAGGGAATAGCTGGGCAGGAGAGGTGAAAAGGTCAAGACAAGGCAAAAGTGGCTATCGGCTCACTGTATTCTAAGTACGGACATCGAATACTGTACAGGATGGAGATTACAAAGAACGCTTTTATACTCACACGAACGAACCATTTTCCTATACTACCCAGGAATAAGGAGGTGACAACTACAGGTACTTGGTTTAGTTTGTTTCATACCGTCTGAAGATTGTGACTTAGCCTTTTCTTCTAGAAAAAAAAAACATTCCTTGGCCCGTTCTTTGGCGTCATGCACATACCATGCTGCATACTGACTGCCTGACGCGCGGGCAGCCGAGGGACGGGCGGGCTAAACAGCCGAGATCCTTTCGATTTTGTGTGACGGGCTGGCGTTGCAGCTCGGAGTTGAACGTATGTCGCCTATCCTTTTCTCAGCTTAGCCAAGGGAGAAACAATCTAGCCATAACAAGAGCCACCTGAAGCAGAACTCTTAAGCTCAGACCCATTCAAACCCACTCACCGCTGAAGAATTAGCATGTAACTATCAGGATACGAGCAGCAAACATCAATGAAAGCCCACTTCAAGGCTCAAGGTTGATAGAAAAGTGAGAAATCAAATTAGCAAGGGGGTACGGTTCTTGACAGAGCCAGGGTCTCAAAACCCACCATTGGTGTCATGTGATCGGCAAGATCCGAGCTTAGGCTTTGGCTAGGGGTATTTGTGCTGTGGTGAAGCGACAGAAGCCAACTAAAAACTGCAAGTTATACGAAACCAAATCTTAAGGTGAGTCTAAGTCGGCAACATTGAAGCCACTGGCTACACCACGATATCCATCTCTCAGCTCCACAGCACCTACCGGCACTACCGCCCCAGCCCATTCCCAACTGCGGTATGTCTTGGTCATTTACATTAAAGATCGAGGTTACGGGATATGAGGCGTGACTGGTACTTGGTGGTGGGGTTGTAGGACATTTAATAATGGTGGTTAGTCAGTCAAGTAGTGATGTCTGTGATCTCGAGGAGAACCTAATAGCTTACAGCGCCGCGATTGGCAAAGCTTCCCTAGTTGAGTACCCGACATCCTTGGCTACTTTAACCTTTATAATTATTCTTTTTATTTACACCAAGAACTAAATACGGCTATGGTTGGCAGTATACTATGCGATAATAGGCATACATACCGCCAAGTAATGTAATACCAATGTTTTTTTCAGTCTCTTTCGATCGAAGACCTTGAAAGTGTTATATAAATCAGTTGCTATAAAGATAGAGTATTGTGCCAAAAATATCTATTAATTTCTAACTTCCTAGCTGTAACCTTGTTTTTACTGGTTCTCTTGAAGACACATGCCCAGACAGTTATGTCGCTAAAAAAAAAAAAACAAGATCGATCCCATAGACAACTTGGCCCTTACACCACTCAGCAGGAGCACCTTAGTTAGGGTATCCATGGCACCTGGTACGATGAAAGGCATTCCAAGGGCTAACGCAAGTGTACTTGCCGCCAGCGTTGCATGAAGGTCCAGGCTCAAACTGATTAGGGCCCTCCTGCTGTGCGTTAGCACAGAGGGCATGGCAGTCGGCTTCGCCCCCAGAGTTCAACTGTGATCAATTGTTACAACCTGAGTTCCTGGCCAACTAAGAGGATAAGAGCAGTATTAACTTACCGCCTGAACACAGCAGTGGGAGCCATCACTGTACAGGCACTGGCAACGAGTGCATGCTTCGACAGTAGCAAAGCCAATGAAGAGGATGGCAGCAATGTTTGCAAGGCGCACCATGGTGAACGGTAGATTTCAAGTTGTAATGAACTGGAAGGTTTTAAGAGGTTTGAAAGACTGGATAAAGACTGAAAAATAAGTGAGAGAAAGTCTTGCAAAGGATAGAAAAGCCATGCCTTATATACTAGCTGGCTGGCTTGCCAGCTCTCTGCAGTGAGTTCCTGCCGGCCTCTTTCTCCTGAAGCAGATACTGGCCACGTGTCCCCTGACCTGTTAAAGTTAAATTTAAAAACCACCTGAATCTATTGCTATTTTGATATTTTCTGGCTTTAGCTATTTCAGAAGTAACATATTCCTCAAGGTAGTACCGCAATGTGTAGCTACGCTACAGGCCTACTTTAGCGCCTAGCAGTACCTCCTGGTTTCATCTTTAGGAACCTCTACTTTAGTAGTCGGCATTTCCGAAGAAGGGTAGGGTGCAGTTATTGCTGAGTTTTCCGAGCGTTTACTTGTATGGTGTTGCATTAGCGATTTAGAGTGTCTTTATAACATCGAGCTCTATAAAGAGGCAGCATTCCCAACAGTCTTTCAAGCCAAATCATCTACAAGCTTTTTTACACTTGCGTCTTCTTACGAATCTACCTCACTTCATACTTGATTACAGTCCTCACTCTCGCCAAAATGGTCCGCGCCATCTCAATCATCGCAGTCCTTTTCGCCACTATTACCAGTGTGCAGGCTGACGGGTTTTGCCAATGCCTGTACAAGGATGGTTCCCACTGTTGCGTCGTTGTTAGTTTCCTCTGAGCTACTATTTAAATTGAAAACTAGACTGACCAGAGCAATGTTGTATCAGCAATATGGCCTCAGGAAGGACCGCTGCACTGATCTCTGCATGAACGCCGGGCAAGACGACGGACCGAACTGCAATGCCAACGGCCGGCACACCTTTGCTAGCGAGTGGAATGGGCAATTTCGCATTAGTTGCCGCGACAAGAATGCTGCATGATAACAGAGAAGGACAAGGGATTCTTAGCAAATTTCAGGCAGAGGCGTGGGGTTCAGGTGG
Source organism: Fusarium sp. NRRL 66894 (assembly GCA_014824365.1). Taxonomy (NCBI): domain Eukaryota; kingdom Fungi; phylum Ascomycota; class Sordariomycetes; order Hypocreales; family Nectriaceae; genus Fusarium; species Fusarium sp. NRRL 66894. The sequence goes on along the minus strand of JABEEQ010000152.1, from coordinate 137,001 downwards.
AATTGCTAAGGATATAGGGGTGAAGGGTGGAGATGCGAGAGGTTGAGGCATCCTGCAAGACGGAGCATAAAAAAGAGGCTCCCATCAGTTCCAGCACTCATAGAGTTATTCCTATATAGCTCCCTTAGAACTCGGGGATTGCCCATATTTACGTTGCCATTAGAATTACGTGAATCGTGAGCATCTGCTAATGTCTCGGTGGCATAGTAATCTGATAGCTTCAACATTACTGACTTAGTAGAAACCAGACGAGGCACTACCAACGCCTACTAGCAAGAAGTCAACTAAGACATTATTAGCCCAGGCCAGTCATACTCTCCGGGTGCAACGTTATACATCGAACATGTCCGCCGCTACGTAAGCCAAACCTATCTAATGCATTTATAAGAAGCTAGTTGAGCTTATTTAAATATCTAATTCGAGGAACGACCGAAGGTAAACAATACAGTGCTTAGACTTATAAAAATGGTAAGAAAGAACTAGTAAAAGCCAGGCAAGCATGTTGTAGGGTGGCTCTACATCACTTGTAAAAATGGAAGCAATAAAAGCCACTAACTGAGAGAAACAAAGAAAGTGTTGGCCATAATGTGTTTTTCACTTGAAAGCTTCCAGCTTACTAGATAGCCCTATACGACCCGGAAGGCCACAACGTTTACTATTAGTGCCTTTCTCCTACATCATCGTGATTAGGTGAATAATTATTATAAGCTACATAAGATAGCACGTGGTGTAGAGCGGGGATTCATTTTAGCACATAATTTGAAAAAAATATCGTCGTGAAGATACGAAAATGACAAGTGTATCGTTTCTTTAAGTTTCACCGCTGTTAACATACACGTGGCTCCTTTGATAGTTAGATGCCTGTTTGGGTCATTGATCTGAGAAAAGAGCCAATGACATTAGATACTCTCTCTCTTAAGGTTGCGTAGTTTCGTGCCACGATGTCATGTCGGCACTGCAAATGCCGGAGTGGCGAGTCGCTAACCCAAGTTTGTAAATGGAAGAGTCAGGGAATTGACACCACAAGCAATTCTTTGAGATTGTCATTGTATTATGCAGCATCTCACCTCCTGATCAATTGACAAGGGCCTCAACACAGAAAGGCCACAAGCACTGCCGTGCATATGGTCCGATGGACTGATGCCGAGGGCCCAAGAGTTTTCCTTATCTATTATGATTTCGCTAGTCCATATTCTCACAGCTTTCAGAGCAGTAATGCGTATTCTGACGTTAATATTTCAATTAAATTGTCTTGCCTATCCTAAATTAGAACCATAGCAGTGCATTCTATGATGCTATATTGGCTTCTCTAACTAACGCTATCCCAAAGTGATTTGATAATCTAGAAGTAAGAGCTATTACAGATTGTACCTTTGGGCCTCTCTTAACTTAGATTCTGTTCTTAGTCACTGTTAATTGGAACTATATCGACGTAGTAGCTCTAGAAACACTCTGCCAACTTCATAGAATGACTGCAAACTAATTGCCGAAAATGCCGGTCAACTGGGCCTTGAGTCTGTGTGTCCGTCCTGAAACAAAGGTCCACTCTATCCTCAACATCACCTCGCAATATAAAATTCAGGAATTAAGAGTCAGGACCCGCCACAGAGCTGTATAAAGGGTCGATGCCACCCGGATAACCTCACTCACTCACTCACTCACTCACTCACTCAATCAATCAATACTTTCAACCTCTACAATTCCAACTATTTATCTTACTACCGCCAATATGGTTCGCATTCTATCTATCGCTGTTCTGCTGCTTGCCGGCGCCTTCACCGCTAAGGCTGGCCAGTATTGCCAATGCCTGTTTCCGGATGACTCTCACTGCTGCGTCTACTCTGTAAGTTGACCTTAGATAGTAAAGTCTTAGGGGTGGTATTGACAGGACTAACTTTTACAGGACGCCGAGATTGGCAACCTCAACTGCCATAATGCTTGTCTTGATGCCCACAGAGCCGATGGGAAGACAAACCCCAACAACCCTTTGGAGGTTGGTACTGCTTGCAAAGCTAATGGCAAGTACGCGACCATCAGCGCATTTTCTGCCCTGCGACGCGCACCCTGCTACAAGCAGTAAAGGGGGGGAGGATATTAACCAGGCATGGGTAGATGTTATCATTGCTGTGGGACATCAAACGGCTATATAACTGCTAGTTCAATCTACTACACTTTGCCCTACTTGTTTAGAATACGTTTAATGACTGTATACATCTAATGGAGTGATTTATTCACATAAGAAAACCACGATATGACTGGGACTGTGAACTGTATTTACCTGGCCGACGAAGCTAATCTCGATGCAGTGGGGAAACTTGCACGCTCTACGGATTATAACCTCGCCAAATCGATACATGCAATCGTGATAACTATGCCTTGCTGTAGTCAACAATGTCCCGTGGGAAATAAATGCGATTTTGATCCCTCGCGGCTCACCTCTGGCGTTGCTATCTATATACGCGATGCTGCTTCAAGTCTGCTTCTTGGTTACAAGTCAACCAAGAATACCATCGTCTTGCTGCTACAATTTGAGCATCATAGCACATTCCATGCCCTCACAATTGCCGGCGGTTCTATCTACAGTAGATGAATTTTGCATCACAGGTGTATCACAAAACCCTTCATAGGCCGAGGGTTTCATTGAGCCTTGTTTATCTATGCACACACCCTGAATGAAATACACATCTATCTTGCTTGTCTTTGTTGAGGCTTTGTACAGATTGGCTTCCAAAACCTTGAGTTAATTTGGACTTTTTATTGTGTTGGCTTGATATATCTCGTTGAGATATCATACGCTTTAACCATCAATCAATCAACTAGCTCTCTCAAGATCGCTGTCAGCATAATCATTGTAAGTCCAGAGAAGGTCCTTTTTGGCCATTGGACACCTTGTTGTATATAGCAACGTCTCGACTTGCTACACCGATCTGCATTGCATGCTGTGCTCTTCCAAGACAGCCCAGTGCTTCATGAAGACCATGCTCCCATGCAGGTTGTCGAGGAGAGTATAGCTCGGAAAGGCCGTGTTGGAAGGGAGTGTATCCTGGCTATGTAGTGTAGTAATAGTTACCACTTTTGGGCTGTCTCTGCAGAAAAGACTTGTTTGTGTTGGCAGTGAAAGCAGTGTCAGCGGAAAATAGGAGTTCTGTTAGAAGCGAGAATACGGTCTACCCTGGATTGCACCAAGTTCATTCGAAATACCCTTTTTGCCTGCCAAGACTGCCGGTTTAATGTATTGTTTGTAAGCGTCGGGTTTGTCGTGCAACCCCAAACTTTCAGCTTCGGGAATATCAACAAACGGAACATTAACGCCCATATCCATGGGCAAGTTGGATGAAACTTGAGTTCTGAAGCTCACTCTGACGCTCTTATTGAGCCAATCCCGCAGGGTCGTGATGTTCCAGGATCTCAACGTAGTCATTCACGACGTCTTAGCCTTTGTCCGGTGAGTTCAGCACGGCTTCGAAGGGTCCTACAACTCCAGCCTATATGGCAAGGTTGTTTGATCAGCGATTGTATGTAGCTAATGATAACTCTGTTTAAGATAAGAAATAAAATATATCTAATTCTAAAACAAGTACATATAACATAAGAAACAAAATCTATATAATTCCAAGACAAGTGCATATATGATAGGAAATAAAATCAAGCAAGTAAGTTATCAAACTGTGTAATTCCAAGACAAGTGCATATAAGATAGGAAACAAAATCGTGCGAGCGAGCGGTCAGATAAGTTGTCTGGCCTCCATCTTGCCAACATATTATAGATAGAAGTTGGGTTTGGATGGCAAATGTATATCCTGCTGTAAGTTTGCGTTCTTTAGGTATTACGCAACGGCTTCTAGTCCATTGCCCTACTTAGGCAGGGCATCCACTGGGCTACAAAATCGTTAGCTGGGGTCACCGCAAAATCTCTGAGAACTCTACTTACATAACAAACGCCGTTTTTAAGGCACGGATTAAGTCCAGTGCACTTAAATATTCTCGTTAGTATAAGAAAGAATGGACACTTTTGTCCCAGAAAACTCACAGTTGTAGATGGGGCTGGGCCACCGCTATGATTGAGAGTCTGCCCGCACTCGATCAAGCCAAAAGCTCCCGATCGGCACAAAGATACTTGGTTCTTGCCACCTCCAGCCTTACCGTGGCAGTCAAGCTTTCTCCAGTGCTCACCGACCTCACCACAACCAGTACAAGTGTTCCAAGTGGAAATATGTCGGCCCGCACATTTAGCAGGGACCTCAATAGAGAAATATCCAGCAGCTGGTGAACCTCTGTAGATCCCTGGGCCAAGATTGCTAGGCTTCTCAAGTTAGGTTGCACGTATAAACATGGGCATTTAAGGCTTTAAACTCACAAGAAGAAAGTCGCACTGCACGACCTTTTCGGTATTGGTGGTGACTTTGATGGTGCCACAGCTTGCTGCGAACTCAATCGACTTGCCGGGAGCGGCGTAGTTGACTTCTTCAATATCTCCGTCTGGATACCGGCCATTGAATACTTGCACCCTAAACTCTTCATCCCGCTTGAACAGCGAACCCCTCTCGGTTGTGCTGTTTTGATTCGTGATAGGTGAAGCAAGTGCATGGCTAGCAAGAGCCATTACAGCGAAGTGAAGGACGGATGCGTATCGCATGGTGGCTTTTGTGTTACTGGTATAGATAACAGGTAGAAGTTTAATGCGTGATTGAGAAGGTTGGTGAAGATTGAACTGTGTCTGGCAGGGTCAAAGGTTGGTAGCGAGAGTATGTTATATAGTTACTCCTGCTATATCGTAGTAGATGAAAATTTAACTATGTCATTACCCAAGATCCAGAGCATGATTCTAACTTTTCAGTTTCGTTACCTGAAACCTACCTGACTGAAGCTCTGTTCACATTGTGGCATCTCGAAATCTGTCCTTGAATAAGAGTAGTGCAAGTCTTACTTCACACCCTGTTCAGGCTAGGCCGGTAAGAAAGCAAAGCTGTAAGATCCAAGTGTCCACGCGCGATTGGATGAGCAGATAGGTCAGCCAACCTCACACCTGCGAGCCCTAAGTTCAAAAGCCACCAACGGGCGCTAGGTAGAGGCGTGTACGTTTTAGATTCCTTTATAGATAGTATATGCCAATACCCCTTATCCTTAATGGTACTATCTTTGGAAATTGCAGTGCCGACCTTTGGGTAGGGATAGCAAACAAGACCTCGCTATCAAGAAGCATAGCTTTGAGAGCTTAATTATCAATTTTGCAGACGAGATATAGGTCATCAGGATTCATGTAACTTTGGCTTAGCTGTATGTAAATATTACTTTCTTACATCTTAAATAAATAAGGATGTTTTGAGAAATAATTTTAAGTCAATGCCTGGGCCTTTTAAAGTCATAATAACAAGACGTTTCATTTCACTTTTTAGTCAGGCTCGGATAGAAGTTTCTAGCTAATAGTGGTGACGTTGGAAATACAAAGACTCAAAGCACTCTAGCAGACACACCAATTAGATTGTGGCTTCTTGGACACATGGCTTCTTGGACACGTGGCTTCTTGGATATATGCCTTATTAGTGACTCGGAATAGCTCTTCCACTACCAGGCTGCACAAATGATTCGCGTATCTCATGAAGTAATGGTTTACAAAGCGACTCTGCCTTCGAATCTTCGGTTAGGCACTATTGGGATTGACATAGCTTCACAGGTATCATCCTCTCACACACGGGTTAAGCTTTTGAATTCTAATCTAAGTGGCAAGGTGAGTACAATGTAGTTGACTGGCCAAAGTACGATGAGCTGGAGACGAGTTTATGGCGCTGCTAAGAATTTATCCTACCTTGGCTGTAGAAAGGCGCCCAAGTCTGAATCGAGCAGTCTAGTCGTTGTCAATTAGGCCGAAGCCGAGGTAACCCATGTTCATAATGAGGGGAAACATATCCACTTGCACAGAACCAGTGATGTTACTTTTTAAAGACTGGATATCGGTCTTATTAGTGTAACGTTGTGGATAAACGGTTCCTGACAAGAATGCGATTGTTGCATGTTGATCGCCGATCTTTCCCCGCAATATTGCCTCTCCCCAGATTTCTCCGCGTATGACCTCGCTCTGAGCCCCACTACCCCAGATGAACCATGGATGATTGATAAAGATTTATCCGATCCATGATGCAACGGGATCTCGGCACATAGTGCCATTTAACTATAGATGCAGATGCAGATATACCTATCACTATATATAACGACGATTCAATGATAGAGTCAAGAAAGATATTGCAGCATCAACTCTCGGCAACATGAAGTCTTTCACATCTTGCGTGGCAGTTGTTCTAGCTACGTGCGCCATCACCAATGCTCGTGGACTGCACTATCAATCAGATGCTCCACTAAACATCAAGACAACAAGCGGTCACCTCTCAGGCTTCATCAACAAGACCGCACCAGATGTTCGACAATTCCTTGGAGTTGCATACGCCGAACCTCCGCTCCAGTCCCTTCGTTTCCAACCTCCTAAGCGAAAACACAGCTCAGAGTACGTATCAGCTAAGAAGTACGCGCCATCATGCAAGCAAATTATCAGCAAGAACCCGACTGTGTACACTGAGCACATGAGCCAGTTTCTGATCAATGGTGGCGACTCTGAAGATTGCTTGTATCTCAACGTCTACGCTCCACTGAAGCCGACCTCGAAGAAGTTGCCCGTATTTATCTACATTCCTGGTGGTGGTTTTACAGGTGGTGGTGCAGACTCGCTTTATAAGATCCCCGATAAGTGGATCCAGAAGACTCAGTCTCACATCGTCGTTACCATGAACTACCGCGTCAATCTCTTTGGCTTCCCCAACGCTGAAGCTGCTCAACAAAACGTCGGTCTCCTTGACCAGCGTATGGTTGTTGAATGGACACGCGACAACATCGCAGCCTTCGGTGGTGATCCCCAAAAGATGACTCTTTGGGGCCAGTCCGCTGGTGCTGGCTCAGTTGGCATGTACGGATATGCTTACCCCAAGGATCTCATCGTCAACGGCTTGATCTCCGACTCAGGCGCTCCGGCTATGTTGGCCAAGGTTTATGGTAACCACTCCAGCTTCGATACCCTTGCTGATAAGGTTGGCTGCAAGGGCTTGGAGGGCAAGAAGCAATTGAGCTGTATGCAAAAGGTTGATGCATCCAAACTGCAGAAGGTTTACTCGGAGACACCGACTATTTCTTTTACCCCTGTTGGTGATAACATCACTGCTTTCTCTAATACGACTGATCGACTTGCAAGAGGTCTGGTCACCAGAGTGGTAAGCAATGCCTATGTCTCACGTGTTGGGAGAAGTTCTGACTTTTATGATACAACAGCCCTGGATCTTTGGTAACAATGCCAACGAAGGTGCTGGTTTCGGTACATATAACCCCACAGGTATAACACCAGCCCAGACTGCTATTGGACTGCAGGCCATCGTTTGCCCAGTTGCTGCAGAAGTCAAGTAAGTTGCCCCACATGTCATTAAATGCGTATCGCTAACCCATGCCTCCAGAGCCCGTGCGAAATTTGGATACCCAACATACAGATACTATTACACCGGAAACTTCACAAACATCTCTCCTCTGCCCTGGATCGGCGCGACTCACAGCGGCATGTACCACCTTTCCGTCGTAGCACCCCTACTAACGCCTTACCAGCTGAGCTTCCTCTGCTCTTCGGAACGCATTACGAGTACCGCGGCAACTCTACAGAGTACGAGTGGGAGGTCGCCGAGGGTATGCAGAGTGAGTATCACTTATCTCTTTACTTGGATGTACGCTAACAACTGCAAAGGTCTCTGGCTCTCCTTCGCTCACAACCCTAAGAAGAACCCTCAAGCTGGAAAGGTCACTTGGCCTTTGTATAAACCGAATGAGAAGAAGATGGCTGTTTTTGCAGAGGCTGGAAAGAAGTGGTTCCAGTTGGCGGATGGTTTTCTGACTGAGAGCCAATGTAAGTAAGAGGAAGGTAGTGGCAGGAACGCAAGATAAATATTTTCCAGTTTATAGTTCGAGTCTGTGATTGACAGGTGTTGGGTAGTTCTACAGACGTTATCCTCATGTCCATATTGTCTTCAATGCTACTTTAGTACCCTTGGCTCCTAGAGCTTTCAGGGCTGGGCGTGGGTCGTGATGTTACGATTCCTGCGGACCTAAACCTACGTTATCTGCCAAAGTTCGGACTAGATTATCGCTTGGGAACCAAAACCATCACATTACTCTAGGTTACAAATACGTACGGGCTTTATTATATCCTATGACTTATGGACTAAGATAGCACCTGCCCATAGAGATCCCGGATTGAGACGGTCAGGATAAATTTCCATCATGCGGGCATAAAGCTCTTCGGCTGTCTTTGTCTCAGCACTTAGTTTCTCAAAGACCTCCAAATATGTCTTGGTATCCCCAATTGCTTCAGACCCAAATGGGCGACTTGGGTCACTATGCCCGCCCACAACATGATTGGGCTCGAGTGCAGCGATGGTATCCAGAGCCTTGATCCACTCCTTTCGCTTGGCAGCTGTCCCAGACTCTCCCAGATACGGGTGAGTGTTTGCGTACACAGCATCGCCAGTCACGGCGAGTTTGATCGAGGGAACCCAGAGAGTCGTCGTATCATCGGTGTCCGTGTGACCCGTCCTGACAACCACCAACCTTTCACCTTCTAGTTCAAGGTAGTCTTGCTCAAGAGGCTCGGCAACCCTCAAGGCCGGCGGAATCTGGGCAGGAAATAGCTTTTCCCAAAGCCCGGCAAGACGCGCTGGTGCAGTCTCTAGCTTCATCCTGGCCACGACTTCAGGCGTTGCGACCAAGATGGCTCTAGGAAACCGCTCCAGAATGGGCACGCTGCCAAAGAAATGGTCGCCGTGGGCATGTGTAACATAGATACAAGTAATGTTTTTGCCACTTTGGACAACCCAATCCAGGAGCTCATTTGACGCTTGGGAAGTCAACTGGGCGTCAACTAAAACGGCATCCTTGTCGCCATATATTAGGGTAGAAGAAGTGGGCACCCACTTAAGGTGATCGTGAAGGGCGGGTCCCGAGCGAGTGGCCGAATCGCGTTTACTGAAGAATACGCTGTATTGTAAAACCATCTTGAATCGGGATAATTGGCGAAGGACGATCTACCGTGTTGGCTTTGTTGCACATGGTGCTAAAGAGACTGAATCAGCACCTCCTTCACAAGAGATATTTATAAGCGAAAGTTCAAACTGTTTTAATGTCTGTCAGCACACCGCTGAGTGATCAATTATATCACGATATATGTATAGTAATCAGCTCCGAGTTGCACGAGCTCTTACGGAGGAATTAATAAATGGACGGGACCTCGGCGGCCCACAACTTTGGTTTTGCCCCTCACGGAGGGAATCAAGTGAACAATAAATCAATTTTGCAACAAGACCGCTTGAATCTCCCATGTCTAACCTAAGACCAGTTTTGATGTATTCTAAATCTATGCTATGCTTAATTTATCCATTTCTTGATCGTTTTCAGAATGTAACGAATCTCCATTGCATATCCCAACTGTTTATCAGTCTTTGTTCGACTGGTACGTACCCAACATGACTCGATACCCTAGCTCGGTTGATAGTGCCGAACTGTTTTATCGCTATTATGCTCCAGAAAGCAGAACCCCGGCGCTCACGGCACAACTGCCCCAACCAGCCAAGAGTCTGACTCTAGTTCTTCTTCACCAATGGCCTCTCTCATCCCGCATATACAGTTCGATCCTGCTGCAACTTTGCGAGACCCATGGATACCGTATTATTGCTTAACAGGCAAGGTTTTAGTAAGAGCGACTGGGCTGGACATCAACCCACGGCTCCCAGTAGCTATAAGGAGCTTGGGCAAGACCTATTGGGTCTATTGGAGAGAATCCAGCCAGGGCTTTTTGTCTTTGTTGCCACCAGCATGAGCATGGGCGAAGCGCTTCTGGAGTATCTTAATAGTTTGTTCAGAAGTCGGTTCCTGGAGCGCAGCTGATTATATATGACGGAGGACATTGTGGACCGTCTTTTAAACGACATTGTAAACTTTACAGAACAAGTTGCGGGACGGGACTGATGTTTACTAAAGATATAGTTAGTCATTGGCATGGGACTAAGTGAGACATTAAGGACTAACGAAACACAAGGAGCATGCAGACATTAGTTTATATCATAGAGTAAGCTTCACATTGACTTTCGCTTTTTAGTCTCAATAGATGAGCTTGGTCACTAACACCGATGTCTCGGCTACATTCCACACATAATTCAGGACTATAATAGAATACCTACTCCTGAAACAAGTCCTTATTCCCGTGCAAGACATTCTGTGCCTTGAAAACTACAGCATCCGTAGGAAGATGAGGCAAAAGAAGGGCCGTGTCCCAGTAGAGCCAGACCTCCTTGAAATGTAGCCCCTCTGGAGTCTCGTCGCTTCCACTATTCCCGATAATGGCAATCATTGTGACGGGGATGCTAACAGTCGGCTTGCTTCCTTTGTTTCCGCGTAGCCAAAGGTTTCGAATATTCTGAGTGTATATCTGACTAGTCCCATCATCACGCTCAATCTCCAAAAAATGGGTCCAGTCGTGTTGGATGCGTTCAAACACTTCGAAAAGCTTCTTCATCCAGGCCCACATTTCATCTCCTCCATAGTAGACGGCATTGTTCTGGTTATGGAAAACAACATCCTTGGAATAGAACTTGAGCCCAGAGCCGCTGTCGTAGCCCCTGGAATCAACGGCGTTGACATATTGCTTGAAGAACTTCTGGGTCGGTGACTGTGGGCCATCCTTGTCCCACTGTGCGCCGGAGACGTGACTGACAATTCGAGGCATTGTGCGCGTTGGGAAGTATGCGTGTGGATTAGATTAGGGCGGCAAAAATATGGCATAACTCGAGGCAATTGTAAGTTGGAGCGATTTTAGTGGTTTTATGTTCTTGGCGACCTGGGCTCCAAGTTATCACCGCATAATTGAACCCATGATCATTTATACATTGCGGTCATTTGGAGACTTATGGCAGTACCGAGGCCTAAAATCATCCGCTCTACCCGTAATCTATAGACTAGTTCATGTGCCGTAGATACTCATTGTCACGTTCGGGAGGATTGGTAAGGCTTTACCGGATAAGTAAAATTGGCCTACTCTGGTCATTTGGATTACTGATCAAGTTTCCCTTGCATTTCTTCCCCTTCTTACGAGCTTTAGAACCTGGATCGAGCCTAGAATATGGGGTGATTCTTAGGAGTGTGAAGCCAAAGACACTTAAAACTCGTTTTGGCGCCCGCTTCGCTAATCTTTGTTGGAAGATAAAGGTTCTTATCCATTCAAACTTTCGTATCACTTCTCTTCTATTGCGCTCGGAGCCTTCCTTCCTCTATTATGAAAATCTGAGGCGTATTTAGCACGTCGTCATATTGGAGCCTCTGCCTCTGTCAAGCCTCGGGCCTCCGTCCGTAAATGGAGCATCTACTAACCGTCAGTCTCATAAAGAATCTCTTCACAAATACTCACATGGGATTATAAGCATGAATACAGGGATTATTCAGATCCTTCCTCACATCGACAAGAAACATGATAACTTCATCGCGCGACCATCCATGGGCCCTCGAGAACGACGCCATGGTCAATGACTCCAAAGCATTAGAAGCATTGTAGTTATTCCACGTTCCCAACTCTTTATACTTCTTGTCTCTAGGCCATGGATTGGTAGGCCACTTGAACCTTGTGTCGACTACATCAGTAAAGCCAACTTCTTGCATAATCGCTTTGATGCTGTCGAATTCGATGGAGGTACTCCCGAGCTTAGTAAAAGCTTCCCCGAGGAGGACACACCATTTGGAAAGGGCATGGTCCGGGGTAAGAGTCCCATCGTCGGAGAGAATTATACCACCGGTTTCTTGGATCTCGACATAGCCACCAGGCTTGAGATTACTAGATGGATTAGTATTATGAATCAGAGTGGAGGTCGAATACATGCTTGAAGATATTGCGGATATAGTTCTCCCAATTTTGGATACTAAAGACCATCATTCTGCTGTGTATGTAGTCAAATGGCTGGCCATATTCCCAATCTTCGTCGATATCATCAATAATGAAACGGAGGTTTGGCGGGACACTGGAGATGTCAGTGGACGAAATATGACTGTTGGGGTTACTCACAAGGTTGGTTGAATTGGCGAGAGGTCAACCCCAATGACCTGTAAAGTTAGTAGACGCTTTAGTAAGATTTATAACTGACCTACCTCAGCTCCCGGATGCTCATCTGCGTAGTCGATAGCCCAAATTCCTGTTCCTGTTCCCACGTCGAGTACGCGTCCAGCCATTGTGCCGGGTTCATTGGGCGGAGAAAGACCCAGTTTATCCCCAAACGTCAGGAGGAAGAGGTTATGCTGAAGATCTGACGACTGTTAGTCATGCACAGGAAGAGTCGCAATGACATACCTAGACGTTCATTTTCGACCTGGTCATTTGGAAGATGATATTCTAGGTAAATTGTTAGACAACAGCAGTAGATAATGGTAGCTTTGCTCACTTCCGTCTTTATAGCGATGGTACGTTCTCCCATTCTCTTGCCGATAGTTTAAGATGGAGCTTGAGATGCTTGTTGTTGATGAGGCGGCATCCTGTCACCTGTTAGTCGAGTCTTTTGAGGTGGATAATAGAGAAGCGCACAGTTTCAATCGACGAGTCAGCATCATCGTTGACCTAGTCTCATTCAATATTTGACTTATGATAATTCAAGGTATGTTCTGACCTGCTCATCTGGATGAAGAACGGGATCTGCGTCTACAATCGACATATTGATGTTGAATGATCTAAAAATCGCTCAATGCGGGACAAGTAAAGGATGAAGGAATCGGCAGGTTGAAATGACAGGTGGTTGCGTAAGTCAGATGCATAATGCGTATCAAGCCAAGTATTTAACGGCTGATTTGACTGGTTCTCTTGGATCGGCAGCAACCAACATGCAGATATGTACGTAGCACAACATGGGTTAGTGGTCTGATATGGCCCATCATGAAATCTTGCCCCTCATCTCGGCTCCCGAGCGATCATCGACCTACCATGTCTGTGACACAGACGATAGGTACCCGATCGACGGGACAAAATAAACGGAATATTTTGTTCAGCAATTCGCATGCCTCATATTATTTTCTCGCCACTTACACCGACGTGAGAACTACATGTATTATTATGGCGAGGAGCTTTCTACATCTGGCAAGCATCCGTCTGTGTGCTCAAACTATATTTCACGGGCATGCTCGCCCGGCCAAACAACGTTGTCTCCTTCTCGGATATAAACCTTATTGGTGAAGGGCAAAGTATCATCAACTTGATCTGACCTAATTATATCCTAGCCAAGAGACCTAAGCAATAGTGAACTCACTACTCCTACCCGTAAACGCATTAATCTTACCCGTAATAGGAGCTTTGCTATCTCCATAGTAACTCAATCTGTATGTCCCAGCACCAATATCCTTAGCATCCTGCCATCCCGTCTCCCAAGTGATAGCCACCTCACTAGACCCAAGCAGACCATCCAGCCTCTTCCACTCAAAGACAAGATCCCAATCCTCATCAGTTCGAACCTGAACCCACTTCGAATCGACCTTTTTCTCCACTGCTGCATATGTAGACTCAAGGTGAAGATTGTTGCGTGGGTTGGCTCCCACAAATGTAGCGTTGATGGTATCGCCGATCGCAAACTTTGACTTGCTCACGTCTTTGATAACGTCGCCAAACTTGGTGCCTACCTTGGGGTTATCATAAACAACGCCTGTGGTGAGAGAGATGGAATTCTTTCGGTTATCAGGCGCAGCTGGACCAGCAGGCGGCTTCGTCGCGCCCTTTTCCTTGAGGAGATATCCGAGATAGGTCGAGGTCAAGTTGATGTAAGCATCGAGACTATGTCTGCCATGGACTGTTGAGCCACCTTCGTACCGTTGTATATCATACTCCTCAGGCGTAGTACAGTAGTGCGCGTAAGTATTGCCTGGCCCACCAGCCACAACAATAGGATCACTTCCAACACCACCCCTGTCTTTGATCTCATCACTGATACTCTTACGCCAACGTCGTGAAGACATAGTCGTGAGCTCAGGTGCTGAAACGATGATGAAGAAATTGCCAACTCGTAACATCTGGACATCAACAATATTGGGAGCCCAAGCATAAGGTAGTGTGATCTCACCGGCATCGATGAGAATTGGCTTTGGCGATTGACATGCGACTTGCTCTTTGGTAGGGTTGCGCAAGAACTTTGATACGAGAGCCCAAAAGGGACTGGCATCAGGAGTTCCAGAATCGCCTTGCTTAAAGTCGAAATAACCAGGACCATCTGTTGTTCCAGCGGCGAATGAGTAACCGAATGCCGCTGCACATGTTTTCGCCGAGGAACCATTGGGTAACTGAAAGGAGAAATCAGAAAAGTCTTGGAATGAGTGATACCCAAGAACACTCTTTCCCGTAACCGCAACACCATCTCCGCCCTGCATCTGGCCATACAACTTATCAGCCTGCTTGAAAACTCGACGTCCGATTTCCCAGCACGACTTGGTGCCACCATCATTCAATCCCCAGAAAGGACCTCTTCCGTGGCACGTCTCTATCTTGCCACCACATGTTGCGTCCTTGAAGTCGCACTGCTTTCCCGAACCATCTTCGCACCAGGCTCCTTCGACATTTGGCGTAGTGTCAGCGACAGCGGCTTGAGAGAAACCAGCCACGAAATCATCAGTGGCTCCATTGGTACCACGAACGGCCTGTTCAAGAAGATAGGCACTCACTCCCTTGTTATCGCCAGCAACAAGAGTGTTATTCATGTAAAGACTTGTACCGTGGACCGAGAACCATGTTAACACTCCAGTGACTTTGTTGTCTTGTTCGCGAGTGAACTTGAGCATGGTTAATTCCTTGTCGACCTCATCCTGGTACTTATCTCTCTCAGACTTTGGATTTGCTTGGTAGGCATAGAGACTTCGATTGATGTTGACGTCTTCAATGCGTATTTTGCCTACGCTGAGACGACCCTTTGCCAGCTTTTCATGCGCTCGCTTCACTGAAAGAACAGCACCATCAACGATAGCCTGGTATGCCTGCTGATTGAATCCTAGAGCAGAGATCTGAGGCATGAGGTAGTTGTTCCAACCTGCTGGTCCTGCGTGCGAATGTGTTCCGGTAACAGCAACATTATCAGACGTATACACCGAATACTCCGATCCAAGAGCAGCGATGCCTTCGAGGATACCTCTGCGAATAGCCGTATCACCAGACTGGGTGTCCAAGACCAAGTAGACAAACCGCTCTTTGGTTTCATCTGGGTTACCGACGATGAAAGCCCGAGAGTAGAGTCGTTGGCGCAAGCCTGTTCCTATCTGTCCGAGGTCGGCATATCCCATGAGATTGAGCTCGACGACAGGTCCAGTCACGTCAGCCTTGCCGGCACCGAGCAAGTACACATCGCCCGAGTCATCAGCTCGTTTGATATTATCTTTGCGGGAGGCATCTTCAGGTGAACGGACGGCGAGGCATGATACTGTCTGGAATAGGAAGGTGGTGAAGCTCAGGTATAACAAGAGCACATATGAAAGACTGCGATAAGTTGCGGTGAACATCATGACCACGATAAAATTGGGTCGACGAATGTTTTCACTCTAAAAATCACGTTCAATAAATAGGCGATGGCTCCTGGTATTTATACTATTTGCTCATCACTCAATGGTGGCTTACAAGTGATGCGATGAGTGGCTTCCCAGAGCGGTCTGCATCAATTCAGTTGCATGCTCTCTTTGCAGCTATCACATTCAAAATCAAGAAATCGAGTCTATTTCAATTATTTACAGGTACTTATATACAGCAGAACCGAGGCATTACCCAAATGAGCCAAGAATATGCACCTTGACCATCTGACGGTATCTCGCATACGGAAATCCTACCGATTCGAGATATCTGCCATTTAACCGATCGAGTGTGGTTGCAATGCATCTTCTCTTTTGAGGAGATAGCCCGGCAGAAGCAATTCACGTGGCAACCATCAATACGAGAAACAAGGCACGCGAGACAATTGAGTGCATCCCCGCATTCAGCAGTACCGAACCTGTTGAGATAGGAAGCTAGAACTTTTGTTGAGATGGTGGGTGAGTACTACTATAAGTCACGCAGAGTTTCTTATCGGGGTATAGACTGATAACAGCGCATGCAGTACAAGTGCGTATACTAACCTATCTAGAATTGTGTTTGTTGATAGGCAGACTATGCATTCTCTCCTTCTGCCATCCTGGCCATCTCCGCTCGTCCAATTGTTCCGTACCGCTGTGAATCAAACATCCACCGAATAATTGTCTCTGTAGCCTGAAACATCTCCCGCTGACTCTCATCCACTTCTGGTGCTTGTATCGCGCTCATACTTGATAGATCAACTGGACCTTGCTGAATGTTCATATTAGCCATCTGCGACTGCATAGCCAGTGTATCATTCCGCAGTCGCAAAATATCCTCATGCCGCTTTCTGAGAGTCTCTCCTCGGCTGACTGCTTCCTCCGGATAGTCCGGGATAGACTCTAATTCGTTAATGACACTTCGCATGTCTTCAAGCATATTATCTGGCACTGTCTCACTCCAACCTTCCAAAGCAACTTCATAGCAACCTAGCGCTAGATTGACTGGTGACCCGTCGCCGAAGTATCTCTGTGCTGGTCCAAAGTTTTGACGAAATTTGATATTGGGATCAGCGCCGCTAAGGAGAAGCTTTCCAACTAGGAAGTGGTTTTGAAATAACGCGGCACGACACAAGGCGGTGCCGAATTTTGGGTGATCAAAGTTTATGCACTCTTTGCTCGCGAAGGATGAATTCTCTGAAAGCATGCATTGGACTTGAGCCATGTAGATTTCCGCTTCGACTACGTTCTTGCGTGCTGGTGGTGAATTTGCAAGGATACTCCAAGCGCTTTGTTGTTCTTCAGGGTCACCGATGTGATCCACGATGAAGTCGAAATGCTCGTTGTGGTGTAGCAGAGGGCCGGGATCAGCTGCTATGTCGTTTGGTCTCAGCAGGGACTTAAGGATTGACAGCGACATCTCTGTTCTTTGTTCAAGCAACTCCTTGAAGATGGAAATTCGTGGAAGCTCAGGTCCCAGCGAGTATGGGCTGCCGATTTGCGCTCCATGCTGGATCAGAAGGTTCGCTAGGTCAAAGTACCCATGTAAGATAGCCTCGAGAACAGGCGGTCTAGTCCCTGGTGGATGATCCTGAACAGAGACCCCGGAATCTATAAGTTCTTGCGCTATGACAGTTCCTGGGGGAGATGAAGCCGGTCTCGCAGCCAGGTCGTGAAGTAATGTACGCGGCCATTCGAGATAACTTTCGATCTCGCCGCCATAGTCTCTCAACAATCGAAACAGTTTCTCATCATTGAGCAGGATCGCTTCGCGCATGGGTCGATGGTCAGGCGAGCCGGAGGGATTATGACCCATTTTTAGCAACGCCTCCACAATATCACGATTCCCAAGTCGAATCTGCATGCACAAGGCTTCACCAGAGTGTCCACTGCTTGAGGCGGTGTTACCCAGTAGTTCTCTCTGCTCCTTGAAAATGGCGAACGTTTCCTCAACATCAGAACGATACCTCGGGCCATTTCTAATGAGTCGGCTGAGTAACGAAAACGTATCTCGGTTGCCAACCTTTTGCTCCTGAATCATCTTCAAAAGAGTCAGATCGTCAAAACCATTGAACAAGCCCGAGACTCTCGATTCTGCATGATCTTGAGTTAAGAATAGTCGGAGAAATTTGGGGAATGCTAGCATGGCGGCAAGCTGAATAGGCGACTTCCCATCGACTTGAAGCATAGGATCAGCTCCCAGTCCTATGAGGACTTCAGCAGCATGGATGTTCTGGAATAAAACACATCGACCCAAAGGTGTGGTGGAGATAGACATTGTACCCTCCCAGTCGGCGTGCGCCTTAAGAACTTCAGCTCTCATACCCCCCGACGCGGCATCGATCAGAGCTCCAGCGTCCAGTAGACCTTTCGCCATTGGCATCATCTCGTCTTTTTCAAACCTCCATAGCCAGTGAAGAGGAGTATCCTGTCCCAAAGGATGTCCTTTTGGGTCCGCGCCATGTCTAAGGAGCGCCAGAGACGCCTCCAAGTGCGCATTACGACAAGCACATACTAACGGCGTTTCTTCACAGTCCTGGTTCGGAAGGTCGATATTCAGCTTGAACGTGTTGATGAGATGGTCAATTGTCTTGGCTTGTCCGCGGGCTGCTGCCATGTGTAGGACTCCATGCCCGCGGCTGTTGACAAAAATTCTGTCGAAATGATAGACTTGACCACTTTCAACTGCTGAGGCCGAGACCTTCAAAGACAACTCATACGCTTCTCCAAGCTCCTCTTTGAGTTGTTGTTGAAGTTGCTCAGCATTGTCGATTTGAAAATCCTTTCTCAAATGTCGCGGTAGGAATGCAAGGGAACCAGGAACACCACTGAAATAATTGGCAAGCCTCCGTGCATTCTGGTATGTTTGGGTTGCATTTTCTCTCAATTCGTCACTTAATAGCGGCAAAGCATCCTCTAAATCTTGGCCAGCCTGCCAACCACCTCGAAGAGTCGCCCACTGGAGACTAGAGGGGAAAACCTCCAATAGGTCCGGTGGTGTCTGTCCCAGAGCTTGACTCACGCGCCATACACACGATGCAGCGAGATATTCGAAGCCACTTGAATCATCAGATCCAGTTACTGCATCACTTGCTGCTCTTCGAAGCGCTGTGCAGGCTTTCTCGGGGTCGAGAGCGCTTCCAAACTCGGCGACATGGCATCTGAAGAGAAACCAAGCTGCGAAGAGTTTATGAAGCTCGACATCACGACTTTGATCACCAGAGTCTGAAATAGCTTGAAGAGCTTGGAGGATATGCTCTTGTTGCTGCCATGACAAAATCTGCTTGAGTTTCTCGGGCTCAAAGACGAAGCCTGGCTTTACTGGAGCCTTGACTATGGGACGAAAGCCGGGGCTGTAACATGTATCAGCATAGACAGCTCAACGTGCATAACATCTCTTACGTGTTGTTTTGCGGATCATATGTAGCTCCCACAGTGCCTAAGAATAGTCCAGCGCCATCTGCACTAATGCCATGCTTTCCCTGCCAAAATGTTAGCCTGGTATTAACAAAGTGCAGACGGTGAAAAGGGAAGCTTCCGATTGGATGGCATCACTAACAGGAGGTTCGTTGTCTTCGACTTCTTTCCACTTCCAATTCATTTGCGCGACGTTGCTCAGGTAATCTTCCATCCCAGAAAGACTAAAGCAAGAGAAAATTAGCTCCATCGAAAGTTAGGAAAGCGAACAGTTCTGACATACGGGATACCTCTCAGAGCAACCTGTGCCTTGGCCAAAGACCTATCTGCCAGGTTCTTTTGTATGGTCTGTTCAAGAACATATTGAACCATTTCCACACAAGTCTGATTAACTTCATGCATGTCAAAATAATCTTGGATCATGGAAGTTGCCCTGTGTAGAAGTCGTCCAGATTGCTTCAGTTGAGCCAATGTCACCGATGAACCCGACAACTCGCGCCGAGGGCTAAACTCATAATGAAGACTGGTCAAGTCCCCATCTGCAAATGTTTCGCAGACAAGTAGACCGAAAGAATAGACATCGCATAGTTTTGCGGCCTCGGCTGTGACAATGCCGTCGGTTTCCGGTGCTGCGTATCTTGGTGTCTTGCAGATGAAGCGATAAGAGTCGTATTTTTCAGAGCCGTAGACAGCACCTCCGAAGTCGGCCAATTTGGCCATATAAGGGCCATGACTAGATTTATCTGCGAAGATCAAGACATTTTGGCGCTTGATGTCGCCGTGAATAATGCTGCAAGCATGAATGATAGATAGGCCTTTCCCCGCATCGTACAGCAATTTCTGTTTGACAGCGAATGCAAGTGGTGATTTTGAGTTACTTTGCAGGTCCTCTAAAGTTCCGTGCTCTGCATGCTCGATAATAAGTTGAGGATATATATTTCCGGATGATCCGTTTGGGCCCCAGCATAGGCCGATAAGGCGCACAATGTTAGGATGATAGCGTAGTGTCTCGTGGAGAAGAGCGCGGATTTCGAGCAATACATGGTCCCAACCTGCTTTGGGTAGCTCGTCGGATTGAGATTGAATTCGAACTGTTTTTAAAGCCACGACACGTTTTTGGCGGATGACTGCAGGCGCGGAGCTGGTTGTTTGAGGGTTTGGGATCGCGATGGCTCGTTCAACCGAGAAGGTTGCGCCGCGATCAATGAATGATCTCTCAGTGAATCCTTGGATATACTCGTCGATAAAAACAGTTTCTGTGTTCCGTCCCTTCTTCTCGAGAGATGAGACATGTGCCAGGAAAGTCGGGAACCTGTTTTCGTTGCGATAAAGCTGCTCTCTGACCTGTTCCTCGACAGGCTGTACTCTGTCTGACTGTAATATCGAGGGGTCTTGCCACAGAATCTGGCTGAAAGGGTCTATGATGGTCTCCATGTTGTGTGTTTGAGGTGATCAATTGTTGGAAATGCGTTGAATTGGAAGTTGGAGACGGATTCTGCCTTGGCTCCGTTATGTCTCGGACGCTGCGCCTGCATAATATGATAATGCTGATGGTGTGTATCCTGATTGGCTACCCTAAGCCACCAAAGTTAAGCTCAGCCCAGCCCATTCAGTTCTAGGCCTTGATGCTGCATATGCCACGTAAGAGCATGAAATCAGGCTGCACTCATTACGCCCGGAATAAAATTGCCTCATCTGACTTCAGATCCATGGAACAGACAGCAAATACACCGGATTTAACGGTCAACGACACGAGAGGAAATTTTTAAGCTAACTAAGTTAGCTCCCGCAAGGAGTTCGTGTCACTAAAGGTAGCCATTCATAATGCTTGATCCGGGCTCAATCATCGCCCTCACGCAAATCACTTACGAAGGCGCCAAGCGAGCTGTCAACCTTGTTCTCACAGCCATACACTTTCCCAAAGAGTGCGAAGAACTATTCGTACAGCTGAAGCTTGAACAATTCCGTCTGCAGTGCTGGGGTCGAAGTGCGGGGTTAGAGCAAGGCAAGCTTATCGAGGCTCTGCATCCAATCTTTCCAGAGATACGAAACGCGCTCGACTGCATAAGTGCACTCTTTCAGGATTTGAATAAGTTGCAGGCTAAATTCGGAATTGTATCTACTACTGTGGAGGATGTAGGCCAGAGGCAGAAGGAACTGGCGTACAAGTGGAACGAAGAACTTCACAGACAAGGCCTGGCACTTTCCGGCAAACAAAGTGACGATGGAGCGCCATCTTTAATCTCAAAGGAACAGAAGACTTTCTTCCCAGTCGGCACTTTCAAGGTCAATCTACCGGCTCGTCTCCGATGGGCATTAGGTAACAAGTCCAAGTTCCGCGACTGCGTGGCCGAGCTAGAAAGGTACACCAACAAACTGAACCAACTCCTACCAGAGCGTCAGGGTCTTCAGTACAAACAAGACTGGACAAGAGTCAACATCATAATCGTTGGAAAGGCAGATGATGAGAACACTGTCTCTCTACTACGAAATGCCCTTGAGGGAAGTCCGGTGATGGAAGCATCGCTTCGTGGACTTGTGGATAGGAAGTCAGTCGCTGCAGCTCCGAGTACGACAAATTTCCTCCGAGGCAACCCGCAGCTAGACAAGAGTGCTTTCACTATCCCTAACGGGGCTCAGAGCAAAGAACGATTTATCGCGACGAGAAAGACTACTGGCGAACAAGTTCTATTCGAGAAAAAGTCATGGGACGATGAACGCTCCATGGCCAACAGGTCCAAGCTGCAGATGCGCTTAAGTCGACTCGTTGCGATGCTACGTCCCGGCAGAAGTAACTATCTTCTTAAAGCCATTGGTTTTGCAGAAGATGAAATTGCTAAATGCTGGTGGATCGTATATGAGATGCCCCCACCCATGGTCACCGCAGCTCCGTATCAGGTTATGACACTTCACGAACGTCTCGGGCGTCAATCTTTCCACATGGCACCGCTCGAGGTCCGAGCGAAACTGGCCTTTGCCTTGGCCACAGCCTACTCAGAACTCTTTAGCAGTGGCTGGGTTCACAAAGCTATAAGCAGCCACAGCATCGTGTACTTTGGTCCACAAACCGATCTTACGAGTCCTTCCGTTGTTGGTTTCGAGTTTTCTCGTCAAGATACTGAAGAGTCAAACGTCGATACCGCCAAGACGCCAGCACAAGTCGAGCGAATCGTTTATCGGCATCCTGATTATATCGGCAGTGAGGCAAAGAGATACATGACACGATATGACATTTACTCGTTCGGTCTTGTCTTGATAGAGATAGCGTTCTGGCAGCCTCTCAAAGATGTCTGTCCCTATGCTAAGGGCGACACATTTGGGAAAGAAGAAGCTACGTCTGTACAGAAGTGGGCGGTTCAAGTTGCAGAGACACAATTTGCGTTCAGGGTTGGGACGGTGTATGCCAATGTTGTGAGCTGGTGCTTAAAGAATGGTACTGGAGTCAGAAAGGATCAGGAAGACTGGCATCCAGCATTGGAGTTTAACGACCATGTTGTTGTCCCACTTTCTGGAGCATAGCTTAATCCAATGAATGTTTAAACTCGGTATTCCTAGATAGAATACTGCAGGTTTTAATACGAAAACAGGGGGCATATTAAGTAGCTTGAAGTCCCTTAATCCTTCATTGGCTACGAACGGGTTCCTTATTTTGTCCCCAGTGGTCTTAAAGCTATAGCCGTCATGTCGTCTGTATAATGATCTATCCTATTGCGTTGGGAGATTCAATTAGGTCTATTTGAAAGCCAACGTAATACCGAATCTCGTCTGTATCCCATGCAATAGGGATAATACTGAGCAGGTTCAAGAATGGCTTGCCTCCTTTGCGATAGTTGATTAGGCTGATCTGGCTTTCTCGTTTCTCCTGTATATTTTTCTTGAGGCCGTGTATGGTACGATCATCCACAAATGGCGTGGGAGAACCCCTTTCGACTTTGCCGTCTGGGGCTTGTAAGAACCGACAGTTTCTACCAATGGCTTCGTTCCCATATCCCGTGAGTTTTTGGAAGTTATCGGAGACTTAAACTATGGGGCAGTCTTCAAGCGTAACATCGCAGACGACAAAGGAACATGACATGTCCATGGCGCCGATATTGATCTGGGGTGCTTTTCGGGTATGAATTAGCCAAAGCGCCTTGGCATCGTCAAATCCACTCTTGCTATAGATACTTTTCAATCCAGGTCTTCCCAAATCAGCAGAGGTAGTGGATATTTGGGGCTTGGCCTTATTATTGATGGACTCGGGGGAAACTTTGAGGATTGGAGCATCATCCAAAGATGGTTGATCTACCTCGGTACCTCTATCAATGGCTGGATATGACATCTTTAATCCTTGTGATGATCCTGGTGGATGCTGATTACCCGATAGGCTCTGGCTGTTAAGAGCAGAGGAGGCCGCAGGTTTTGATACCAAATTGGGGAGCTGTAGAACCAGCCCGCCGAAGGCTTCTAGGTCACGCGCAGATGGGTAGACGAGATGAATTTGAGGGTGTGCGGTGCTAAAATGTAATCCTGGAGATTGCTTTCCAGTGAATGTCATTGTGCTGTTGATGTCATTCGGCTGGCATGATGATGCTGTATCTTGTGTCCCTTCTTGTGTATCAAGTCCATCGTATTCCTCAGACGGAGGTTGAGTTGGAGATCCAGGAAACGATGCTGGAGGCGAGTCACATAGCGACTCGGTATACTTGAGAAATCGTTTCATTGCAAAATCGGCCTCCGTTCCATACCATTCGGAACCTTTGCACCCTGCCACACTGGCCAGGTCGACATGGTCGTTATCCAAGACTTTCAATCTTGATTTGATATCATTGAATTCCTCTTTGAAGTCTGTTTCGAACCTTTTGGTGCGTTCATCTAATAATGTGATGGTAGAACTGGAAGAGCAAGAAAATTAGAAAAAGGACACTGTCGTCCCCTTTACGCTATGTGCACTCACAATGTCATCACGTTCAATGCCATGTCCAAAGACACCTTGTATGTCGTAATCGTGTCCCTAAACAGCTGAATCTCTTTGTCTCTGAATGCCCAAGCCATTTGCTTCCAGACTCGCACTTTGACGGTCCCATCTCTAGAGGTCTGAGTGAATCCCTGCAACAGGGTCGTGAACTCGTCAAATATGTGCAAGCAGTTCTCCAAGGGCGCTTTGAGGCTGACACATAGTTCTAGATTACTAGACAATCTATCCTGGACATTTGTGATATGGGCGAGAATCTCATATAAGGCTCTCAAATCGGTGGAGAGCACGGCAATGTCCTTGGGAGCATTTTGCAGACTGTCGATAAACTCATATAGTCGCTTAGAGCCGTGTAGTAGTGCGCCTACAATGCCAACGACACTTGCTGTCACAGAAAGCGGATCAGACATTGCAGGAATGTTTGCTTGGGAAGAAAATGCTGGGGGTTACCGGGGAAGATTTAGTTACCGTTTGTTATTCCTTTTTTGAGCATCATGTATCGATTAGTAGGTATTTACCCTACTAGAATAACATGCAAAACGGCTTGCAATGGTTCTGCTTCCAATTGGCTGTTGGCCATGAACGTCTCGCAGTCTGCCTTGTCGGGGCCTAACATGCGGCCTGGGAGCCTCGCCGAGAGCCTTGTTGGGTCTTTTTGCATAAACGACTTATTACAAGAATACCGTAATCTTACGAATGATTCCCCTCATTTTGTTCCCAGAGTCGTCAAACCTCCACAAAATGGAAGTGACTGGCCTTGCCGTTGGAGTTGTCGGACTCGCGGGTCTTTTCAGCACTTGTTTAGACTCACTTTCCAGATTTCAGTCTTACCGCGAGTCCAATTCCGAAACCCATGTGTCGGATACGCGTTTCCGAGCGGCTAGAGCCCGATTTGAGCAGTGGGGAGTTAGCGTTGGCATCTCCAATGGGCGGCTACAGCCAAATCACCATCGTGGACTCGACAACAAACAGACGGCGACTGTGATTGAGGAGATTCTTCACATTATTACAAAGACAATCTGGGACGAGGCAACTCTTTACAGAACTCGCACGGGGCATCGGTTCCAGAATGGACAGCTGGGAGGTCCTGCACAGTCAAGAAGCAAGCGGCTGAAATGGGCCCTTGGGGGTAAAGAAAATCGCAACGAGCAGGTGGAAATCTTGGAGAAACTGGTACAGCAATTGTATAATTTGGTTTCACCAGAGAACAAAGATGAGCGCCACGAAAAGCTTAAGACCGCAGCATGGGCAGATGATATTCGCCAGATGCTGAAAAAGATCGAGGCAGGGATGAAATGTGAGCTTTGTCAACTCAGTCTCAGACCGTTAAGTATGATTCAGCTAACAGAAACAAGCTGAAATGCAGCGCGATATATATTCATGGCTGGGCAAATCACCTCCAAACGATAGATACGAAGATTCACTAAGTAACCGACTTGACACAACATGCGAATGGATATTCGATAGACCTACGTTCAAGTCGTGGCTCTCACCAGAAGATCCGTCTAAGCCAAGCTTGCTCTGGATGAACGGGCCTGCAGGATTCGGAAAGACCGTTTTGTGTGCTCATATGGTTCATCATTTATCCGAAGCTTTGGATACACCCGTGGCACATTTCTTTTTCACGTCCGATCATGAAAGCCGAGAAGATCCATTTTTTGCTCTGCGATCATGGCAGTGTCAGGTTGCAGCCAAGAACAACGATGCTTTCGAATGTATCCATCGGGCCTGGGAAAATGACTCTTCTGAGAAGGCTTCTCGAAAAGTTCTTGTTGACTTATTCAAGGAAATAGTCACTGCAGTA
Source organism: Fusarium sp. NRRL 66894 (assembly GCA_014824365.1). NCBI lineage: Eukaryota > Fungi > Ascomycota > Sordariomycetes > Hypocreales > Nectriaceae > Fusarium > Fusarium sp. NRRL 66894. The sequence goes on along the minus strand of JABEEQ010000152.1, from coordinate 111,199 downwards.
CCAGGTTGCGTATTCATTGCAGACGGGCTGGACGAATGTTCCCCGGGGAGTGGGGACGCATCGGTTGCCAGGTTCTTACGAGATATCATGAATGCCGTAAAAGGCACCGACGTCAGACTTTTTCTTGTTAGTCGGGACGAGCCAGAAATCAGAGAAGCCTTGCAAGAGAATTTCTTCTTTTCCGAGTACAGAATCGGTGTGGATGATGTTGAGGCCGATACGGCAGCCTTTTCCCAGTCTATCGTTGATAAAAAGCTCTCGAACAAGAGTGAGGATCTCCGACTGGCTATCTCGGAGGTTATGACAGCTCGAAGCCAAGGCCAGTTTCTGTGGATCAAGATGCAAGAGCAGTCTTTGCGAAATGGTATGAGCAAGAAACGACTCTATGAAGTGGTGGAGAGTATGCCTTCCGGCCTTGATCGTCTCTACGATCACAACTGGAATAGAATTATGAATATGTCTGATTGGGGCCGAGATCGAGCCATTGCTCTTCTGCGTTGGACTGCATTCACATTCCTGCCTCTTAATGTCTATGCGGTAACCGAAGCTGTTCTAATCACTCAGTTTGAAGAACTGGATCCTGATGAGTACCCCGAGAATGTCGACGACGAGTATGTCAGAACCGAGATACTAGGACTCTGTGGTCCTCTTGTGGAAGTCCACGATCACCCAGAGGATTCAGCACCTGGAAATCGGACACTTCGCATACCACATTTCTCCGTGCGGCAATATCTTGTTGGACATTTGCCAGCACCCGTCTGGATGCAAGCAAACGACATGCTGAACAGGGAATACGAAAAGGTACACCATACAGCCATAGCACGGGCCTGTGTTCAATATCTGAGCTTGTCACAAGTTTGGGAAGAAGATGATGACCCTGACCCTTGTCCAAAAAGCCTCCTTAGCTATGCCGCTTTCCTTTGGATGCGGCACGCCAAGTTAGGCTTCATGGATCCATCACTTTTGGTTCTTTCGAAAGCCTTTCTACTAAACGATAAGGTTCATTTCAAGTCCTTCGTTAAACACCTTACAGAACGCCAGGAGGCTAGCTCGGCTAAATATTCAGTCTTTCGGCCACAGCTTCGCCCTTTTGAATACGTGTTTTACCAAGAATGGTCAGAAATGGCAGATCATCTTATTGAAGATGTAGATGTTAATGAGATTGGTGCATTCGGGCGATCACCTATCTTTTCGGCGTGCAGTTCCGGCTCAGCAGAATCAGTTAATATGCTTATTCGACACGGTGCTGACTTGAGCATCACAGATTCCGAGGGATTGACATGCCTTCACATAGCAGCCAACTGTGGGTCTGAAGATATTGTCAGGATCTTGGTGGCTTCGAAAGTCCACTTGTCACCACAGGATCATAAAGGCTTTACACCATTACATCTTGCCTCAAGAGAGGGCCACATCAAGTGTTGCCAGTATCTCATTGAACAAGGAGCAGATATGAACATCAAAGATCAATGGGGTGGTAATATTGTACACCACGCATGTCGCTACTCTGGTCAGGCTGAGCTACTAAGATTCATCCTTCAGAATGGGCCTCACACTTTTGCAACGGATCGCCTTAACGAGATAGGCTCACCACTCGTTCTTGTGAGTGAAATTGGAGATATCGATATGGCCAAGGTTCTTTTTGAGCATGGGGCAGTTTCTTCCTTGTTTGTTCCCGACTCTAACAACCAGGTACCGCTTCATCTCGCAACATTTTCGGGTCATATCGAACTTGTGAAGCTATTCCTGGAGCACGGTGCAGAAAAGACACTGTCTTTTTCGAACACGTCTGGCAACACGGCACTCCATTTTGCCTGTTGCCAGACAGGCCGCGATACAATCGTTAGTCTTCTTCTTCGCCCAGGAGTTGAACAGTCACTACTAATGGAAAACGAAAACGGGGACACGCCACTACATGTGGCGTCTGGAGCAGGATACGTCAGTTATGTCAAGTTGATACTTCAATACTCAGAGCCAGAGCATCGGCTTCTTATGGAAGTGAGAAACAAGAAACTCAAGACGCCTTTATATCTTGCATCTTCTTTGGGTCATGTCACTGTCGTTCGCGAATTGCTCAACTTCGGAGCTCAGACAACGCTTTCAGTCTCGAATGAAATGCGCGAGACGCCTTTGTTTATTGCATCATACAACAGGCATGCAGAGGTCGTGAAAACACTACTGGAGCATGGGGCAGAATCTACTCTACAGGTCCTCAACTGTTACAACTGTAGTCCATTATGGGCGGCATCATTCGAGGGCTCTGGCGAAATTGTCAAAGAACTACTCTCCCATGGGGCAGGAAAGACCATTGGATGTCCTAATACAGCAGGCGAAACATCATTATATATTGCCGCGACTCATAACCACTTCGAAGTATTGAAACTCCTCCTGGAGGTCCCTGATGCCCCCGTTAATCAGAAAACTACGTATGGATTCACGCCTTTATTCACTGCCTCAAGAAATGAATATTACGACATTGTAGAATTGCTGCTATCTGTGGATTCGATTGATAAAGACAGCGACAATTGGCTGGGACTGAGTCCTTTATTCACAGCAGTGGCGAACGGACATCTGGAAGTTGCAAAACTCCTCCTCTGCAGAGGAGCTTATATTCAACCCTGGGTCAGCATTGGCCAGGACTTGCTCTGGTGGGCTCAACGTTCAAACGAGACGGACTTAATAAAACTATTGGGAGCACGTGAAGACCTCACCCGTACCTCCAATGGGTCATACAATCCTCTGCCTGGCCCATTCACCAGTCTGGAGCCAATATCTCAAAGCGCGAAGACTATAGCCTGTAGGCCCGGGATGTTCTGGTGTTATGTCTGTACCTTCAGCGTACGGAATGACCAAGATTTCCAATGCGTTGAGTGCGACGATTCCTACATGTTTCTTTGCTCAGAATGCTTCAGCCGAGGGTTTCAGCTGTGTCCGAGATCGCATGTTTTGGTTCCATTGAAACCTGATGAATCGGACAGTTCGAGCAGTGTAGACGGCTCCGTAGGTTCCGAAGATTCAAAGCTACTAAGTTCTGCGTTGTGATTATAAGCTCTCAGCTACAGATCTCAACTGCAAATAACATATCTAGGTCATAATTTAGACTTTATATGATAATGCTTTACCAGTTGTTACAGCAAGAATGCTGATAAGAAAACCCCGAAAATTCGTAATTTACAATTATAGTGGGAATTTAATATCTCCGTTGTTCACTTAGCAAGCATAAAACCCCCAGGAGTGCCAATGCCTGATTACGGCAAGTATTAGACGAGCTATGAATAGCCCAAGCTTGGAGAAATGCCGGAAGACCAGATGGTTAAGTAGTGCCTGTATTCCAGTTTAACCATTCATGAACCAATTCTCTAGTAAAGCGGTTATTGACACTCAAACAGCTTCGCTCCATCCACTGTCACGTGGACAGCTACAGGGATTATTAATACTGTTATCTATAATGTTCTCTCACCAAGCTTAGCTTGGCCGATTCATCACTCTTACCCATCTCAGCATCTCCAACCCTAACTCTGGCTCCTCCTCTAAATTCTTTCCCCTTAGAATTACCAATATTCACCCCTCTCAGAAACATCGTTGCTCCTCAGGCCACCACTCGACACAAAATGTCTGCACATTCTGACATCGTTCATGGGGGTGATTTTGTCGACTCAGATGATGAATTTGAGGTCGAGGAAGTTTCCGAAGACCCCCAACGTTACCTAGAGGGTCTTTACTACCCTATTTGTATTGGCGAAACCTTAGCCGATCAGTATCGAATTGAACACAAGCTAGGCCACGGAGGGTTCTCAACCGTCTGGATGGCATATGACATACTGGGGAAGAAAGATGTGGCACTCAAGATTATGACGCCTGGAAAATCAAATGAGCATGAATATAATATTCAGAAGGAGATTATCAGGATCATTCAGGATACCTCTCATCTTGTACTTTGTCAAAACACGTTTCTCCTCCCTGGATCTCACGGCAACCACAGGGTTCTCGTCTTGCCCCTACAAGGTCCCAATCTTCGGGATCATCTCCGTCAGAAGCCAGTGCACATCCAAATGTCAGCTGCAAAGCAACTACTACAAGCCATCAGCCACCTACATGATAGTGAAATTGTGCACAGAGGTCAGTAAATTTATAATCGCCCTCCCATACATCAAATTTCGATTCTCCGCAATGGCCAATCTAACTCAATACATAGACTTGAGTAGCGCGAATGTTATGTACAGTCTTCGACCCATCGACAACAGCAGCGTGGCTGAGAAGTACCGACACATAGGACGCCCGAAGAAAATGCGTCTAGATCCCGACCTGTGGAAGGCAGGTGAACTAGTCATGCCGATGAAAGCCCATGAAAGCCTGATCGGAGACGATGTATCCCTCGGCGACTTTGGACTAGCAATTAAATCAGGTACCCCAGTCTCACAAAAGCTACAGTCACCTGCTATTTATTGCGCCCCAGAGTACATGGCCAGGACCCGACCTTCGCCACTGATATGTGGAGTTACATGTGCATTTTTGCCGAGTTATATATGGGTTATGCCCTCTTCTATGGCTCGGGAAACTCTTCAATAGTGTCTTGTATGGTTCACGCTTTAGGCCCTCTTCCTACTACATGGAGGGGAACTTACAAGGCCGGTGGTGCCGACAATGATTGGTGGTATGACCAGGGATATAAGCTAGATCCTTCGGCGTCACTTAAAGCCAAGGTAGCACGGCTACGGCCAGAGATTGATGCAGTGGAGCGAGAGCTTGTGCTTTCCGTGTTGCGGAAAGGGCTTTCATATCAGCCCCAGGATCGCCTAACTGCGAGTCAGTTGCTAGAGGATGTTTCTTTCAAGGCGCTTATGGAGATTTACGGAGTACAGGACCCTACATACTAGTAGTCGAGATAATATACAGGCATTATCTGCACTATGTGTTTTTAATCTCTGCACTACTTACTTGTTATAGCGAGCTGTTTGCTTGGTTGTTGGTTAGGTATAAAGCAACTCTGCCTTGTCTGCTCCGTGCAACTTGTTACGGTTTCGCCATTATCATTTAGCGCTTTGATCCCTGTCATGACCCCTTGGTAGGGCCGATCTGTTTTAAGGACAAACTTGTAGTTGGAACCAACAGCCAAACTCGGCATTTACTTATTTGGGTAATGACCAGCAGGTCGGTGAAAGGGCCAACATTGTTTCAACCCAGTCACCCAAGGCAGAGCCAACAAGATGTCGCTAACCAATAGAGCGTTACTTTCATGTAGATGGGACTCTCGGTAGCCCTCCCCTGATCCTTGCAAGGCCATGTGCAACAGTCCACTAACTCCCCTATTGCTTCTTCGCCATAGACCTTGGCCTAACAGCTGTGATCACTGCGGTGTCAGTTTGGTGGCATCACTCTCTATCGTTCTTTAGCATCCTGACCCAAAACATAAGCCGGGCCAACGTTTCTATGTACCCGCCGAGATAGCATATGAGAAAGGCCTCGGTCCTATTATTAGTGCATCTGGCGCGGAATCAACGGCGTGGTAAAGTTTAGAGAAGGTGGTGTTTAAAACAAAGCAACTGGAGGATAGCGGCTACGAGGCAGGACTGAACCCTTTAATGATACCCACATCGCTGTATCTCCGTAGCAAATTTGAACTTCATGGACGAGATGGCATTCATCGTCCTTATTGACTCATTTTCCGAGATATGCATACTCGTAAGTACGTAATTGTGATCTATTCAGCTACCTGCGCCGTTGGGCAATCTCACCCTACACTACCTAGCGATTTGCATACTCACTATGCTAACTCCATCCTATAGGGGTATAAAATTTACGCTGCATGGTAATTGATATGTTGACAGGGCGATTAGCCAGCCACCTTAGCATGATAAGCAGTACTTATAACGACGTGTATGGAGTAAAAATTATGAAAAAGATCAGAAACCATTCTATGTCTATTTTAAATTCTTTACACATATTCTCTATCAAACACATAAAACGTAGGCATTATTTCGCAAACCCAAAGGAAACAACAGCCCCAAGAAACTCGCACCATGTATCCGATATTAATAAAGCGACAGACATTAGGAGAAGTGTGTTATACTGTTTATAATGACAACATAAGAGAAATAGTTAGCGTTGAGGCATTAAGGTGCATTAAGGTAGCGGACAGAGTTGTCTGAAAGGGTTGGAAAGCTCAGAAGTCCCAGAGTGTGCCAAAAGCGTGCATTCCCTCTAAATCGATCATTAGTTGTCTGCGAAGCTCATGAAAAAATTAGGATAAAGTTGCACAAACCTTCACGGCATCCTTGCATCATCTCATCGTTACCCTTCATGTTAGACGTGATAAAGATCACCTCGGCACCAAAATTGTTCCAAGTGTCTCTTAGAAGCTGCATTGTATCCGGTCTACCGCCGCGCTCCTTGGTATCCCACAGTATCATTCGATCGGGCTCGATGTTGTCGTGGATAAGTCGCGAAATCGTCGATCCGAAGGTATTTCTCTGGTCAGAGCCTATCCAGATGAGGAACCTTGGATAAACTGTTAACAAAAGCCGGTGTTGACTAGAATTATGGGCATGCGTACCAGTTTTTGCTTTGAATGCATGTTGACAGAGCGGCGCCAATACCTGTTCCAGTGCAGACGCGGATACCCCTGTTGAACATGGCAGAAGCGTGTCCAATTCCGGCTACAGACAGTCAGCAAGCTTGATAGCACAACTTCCCTAGCGAGTATCTCATACCGAACTTCAACTCTCTTGTCCAAATCTTTGTGGGCGGATTCGCAACGAGACTCTTGGTGAAATCGCCTTGGACTCCGCAAACCATGTAATGGTAAGGTGAGTTTCGTCCCTCACTAATGATACCGAAAGCGTGATACTCCATCAAGGCTGAACGGCCGATGCGTCCAAGAAGACCTTGCTGCATTCCCCTGTTGAAGCGGAGGACGGCAACCTTGGACGAGGGTATTTCTACTTCGACGGGGACCTGTCGGATTGTGACCCATGGGAGAGCGATCCTGAAGGATGCAAGTATCAGTAATCACACCTTTCCGGAGGCTGGTAAATGTGAAATATCTTACAAGATCGTCATGAAAATGGTAAACCATATGTTTTCCGTGGTGATTAAAGATTGCGCATTAGAACTATCTTTACCACTGTTGGCATCGTATGCGTTACTCAAGACAACGAAAGACCACGTCGCCTATACCACAGTCAGTACGATCAACCTACAAAGAGATTCGTATTATGACTTACAGCTAAACCTAACCAACCGGCGAATCGGTGGTACCTCTCAAAGATATTGTGGTGGTTACTGGAACAGGAGATGAGTATGATTTGCTTGGCGAGGCAGGCCTGGACTCACTTTCTAACCCATGGGAATGCACTCAGCACGGATATTATGATGAAGACGACGGTGACGATCCCGCTGATGAGTACAGCCGGGTGACGAATGCTGCGGTGACTGAGAATCTGTACAATGTAATACACCAGCCAACTACAACAAGTCAGCAACTAAATGAAATCATGTATAGAAGGATTTCTTACGCGGTGCCAGAGAGTGCACAGCCCGAGTGTACTCCCCCAACATGTTGCAGAAACGATGCCGCCATTAGCTTCATTCGTATCGGAGCCCACTGTGGATTGTTAGCAGGTCAAATCATCGTAGCTTATTCATAACATACACTTCTCAGACCGTAGATAAACAGCATATAGAGTATCCGAAAAAACAGCTCGTTCCGCATCAAGATAGCAAAGAGCAGGTTTCCAAGGACCATAGCACCAAGATGGTTCTGCGCATATTGGAACTGGCCGACGCTGGTGAGGATAATACCAACCAGGTTGAGAGTGACAACGAAAGTGAACAGCCGCTTATATGTGTTGAACCACAGTACGAAAAGGGTACTTCTTCTGGGTTCCTGCTTCTTTGGCGGCGGCAGTGAGATCTTCGGTTTAGGCAGGATTGGCAATGAGGAGTCCGATTTGCAAGAGTTATGAAAAGACGAAGTCGACTGGGTAGCGGACCACATGTTTCCCTCGTGAACCGGAGGAAAGGCGTTAAGGCGGCCATCCTCGACACCCGGTTTATCAGATGCATGGACTTTACTCAGTGGTGAAAGTCTTATTTCTGAGCTATCATGTTGACCCTTCTCTGCATCGTTCAAGTCACGGTTGAAGCTGTTCTCCGACGGGGTCTCATGATGAGGGAATTGAAAACTCATGGTGGCAGGGGATAAAGTGAAACGTATAAGCCGATGCGTGAGCTAAAGCTGAGTTGAAAAGGTGATCAGGACGAGCTAAAAGCCAGACAAAGATTCAAGAGACTCTAATTTACCATTGATACCTAAAGGCCTTGTAACCATTCGGCCGGGATGCATGTTATATAATTATCTTGTTCAACCCATGAACCGAGGCTACTACCTCACTGTCAAGAAAGTCAAGTTTTATGCGTCATCTGTCTACGTGTAGGCTACGGGCTGTGTGAAGCGTATTCTCTGATATGCTATTTAAAGTTGACTCTCGCCGAGAACCGAAGTTTATCGCGTACCTTTCCCTCGTGTTTAATACAGGGCGCGGGCTGAGGCTCTGGGCGCATGCATACGCCGACAGGGGAGCAGAGCCGCCCCCACGGGACGGACTTATCATGACCAGTACAGGAATAGCTTAGCCGTAAGGTACGCAGCTGAAAGTGTTGGACGGGTAGACAAGGCCGATAGACCAGGGTAACGGTTCCAAGCTGGCGGTACATCGTTGGATTTCTCAGGCATCTCTTCATGTGCCTTACATGCGGCGCTTATTATCGCTATATACGGCTATTTAAGCGAGGAAAACTCCAATGAGATTTTGACTGCACGTATAAATTGTTTATTTTGTAGCATTTAATTTAAACTGCCGATGTGGGATAACGGGCTCCGAGGAGGGTAATAATACGATGTAGCATTTTGGAGGTCAAAGTAAGACTTTAGTTCTGCACTTCACATATGATCCCGAATTCCGACAGTTCCACTACCCCAAATGCCGGATTACTATTCCGTATTCAGGAACACGCAATGGAGAACCCCACCTAACGTTAAATAATGGGTACATGAGATTTCGATCCGCATATATAAAATGCAAATTTCATTACAGACGAGAAGCAATAGGTCGTTTGTTAGAAAGCGGAGCTTGGAGAGGAACTCTATATAATTAATGAACTTTTGCTCTATGCAGAGTACTATCACGCTGGATCAATTGGGTCTGAACTTCATCCAGTTAATTGACCTTGTATAAGCTAGGCATATATTTTTAGATATTGCCATTCAACATCTGTACCAATTGTTTCCATTTAGGCTCGATGATTTTAAAGTAACCTCCTAGTTGGGACTTTTGTTTGTTTATACATATTTCATCCGGCGGCCCGTTAGGAGGGTAAAGTCCCCTGCTAGGCTGAACTATCTCTTGTTGCCATCGTATTGGGCCTGACCTGGACTACCCGGAACGGCAGATGTACCTTAGGTCGTCAGGTACCGACGAATGTATGCAGATCTTCGCGGAGCTTTGTTCATGCTGGATCGTCCAGCCTGACGCACTGTTCTACTGTACTCGCCCTGTAGCTAGCCCTACGGGCCTACGGTCGTTTCGTAAAGCACATCATCTAATACGCCAACGCAAGCCGTGGGACCCGAAGCACCATGCAACTGTAACCTACGTCACGCATATTCAGGGAATGCTAGAAACGCCCAAGGCGGTCAAGACGCTGCTCTACAGAGGATGCGGTCAACTGACTCCGCAGTGTCCGGGTAAGCTTGTTACGACTTTGCCCTGGTGGTAGTATATAGTGGCCTTGGGCAGTAAGAAACCGACGACGCCCGTTCGTGTTACGGGGGTTCGCTAAAGCTTACAGCATAGATAGATGTACAAACTGCAGATGTAGGTTGCATGGCATTGTAGCTTTTGAGCTAGCCATTGGGGGCCCGCGCATCGAGATAGGGCGCACCGGAGGGCTTAGGAGCTAACGATCAACCAAGTAATATCGGAGTTGCTATTTCAACAAATACTCTCAGTGAATCTCGTACAGATGATGAGCGCGGGCGCAATGAGAATACAGCGATTCTTGCTGAACCGTCGATCATTTTTGCAATGCAAGATATGTTGCTTATCATCAACACTTCCTCGCCGAGTTACATACAGAGGTAGGATTGTGTTGTATTCGAACAGTGGATATCATCTGGAAGTCGTGAAGTCCCAACAGTCTGGGTGCCAGGAACTGCCGGTTAAGGATCTACAATATCAAACCTTAGCCCCCACCGTGTAAGCCTTGCATCTCCTCCAATCTTCGATTCTCTATCAAGACAAAGATATACCATTTTCTCCGCTTAACAATTCTAGAATCTTGTTTAGAGCTTGCTCGTCGCCCGCCTTTGATTCAGCCAGCTCCTCGTCAATCCAGCCTCGTGTATACCCGCCCCCAAAATCAATTAGCCAGGCATTATCCTGCTCGTCAATGATGATATTGCTAGTCTTCCCGTCTCCCCAAAATAATCCGTGCTGGTGAAGAAGCTCGACAGTTTGACGTATCTGGAAAGCCCATCTCTGCTTGTTCTGCGCAGTGGCAGAGGTGATAATATCGCTAAGTCTGCGCCCAGGCACCCACTGTCGAAGAAATCCCAAGATCTGCTTGTTATCCTTATGGTGAACGTATCCGAGAAGTTGAGGAACCTGTACTGTATTTGGTGGGAAGATGCGAAGGATCTTACCAAGATCTCTTGCCTCACTGGTCCCGAAGAGTCCGCCTGGTTCAGCACTCGACTTGCAGAACATGTCTCGCCCCTGCACTTGAACGGCAGCCGTAACAGTCTTTGCACCACGCACAAACACCTCGGTTACAACAACTTCCTCGGGTATATAGCGAGGTAAATCTTGGCAGATCTCTAACTGTTCCTGAAAACCTTGGTCGAGGGCAGGGTCCATTGTGACAACGATAGATGCTTCGCTGGAACTAATTGGTATAATAGAGACGCTACCCGTAGGAGCAGGAGCCTCCAAGCGAAAGCAGAAGACTGGAGGGAATAGGAACTGATGTAGCGATTTGTTGTTCTGAGCTGGTGCTTCTTGCGAAGATATCAGCTGAGAGAAAAGAGGTCTTCCCGCGTCAAGAATAACGGTAAACACCACATCCACAAGCTCCTCATACTCGTCGTCGTCCTGGCACCTGGTAGCCTTATCCATGAGATCAATAAGATGGTCCTGTAAAGGGCGATCTTCTTGTCCTTGGGTATCCTTTGCTGACGATCCGTTGCTAGAAAATATGGAGACGGAAATGAGCCTGCCATTGAAGGTAAATACCATGTTTGCACTATCTCCCGTGCCATTGTGAAGTTCAGTGACAGCAAGATGTTCCATTGCCTCTATTCCCGCCAGGTCGCTCATTTTTCGAGTCAGTGAAATCAGGATGTGTAGGTGAGGAGCTGCGGGACGGGGTATAGAGATGAGGGCATACGATAAGCATGCATCGTGAAGAATGTATGTTGTGAAACCGTGATTCAAGTCAATTAATAAGCGGCTTTACTACGGAAAAGCCGTAGGCCAACATAATAAGACAGCCATTTCACCCTAACGGTCGTGGACTTTATTTAATTGCACAGCACATCATAAAGCCAAACCTGTTATCAATAGCATTGAATTTTAGCCTAACTAATGCCAAGCAGTATGTGGCGGCGATCTGTGAGAGATGCCAAGAGATAATCTCTAGTAGCGCATCTTTCAGCTGCGCTATTTCCTGCCGCTGATACAATGTTCGACATAGAACTGCCAACTTTGGGATAAGTCGCATGTAAATGTGGAGTTAGTTTGGCCTTTAGTACCAGATCTCCATAGAAACCAAGCCATTTCGATATCCCGCCCGAAACAGCCGTGTGTAGAAGGTTTGTGCAGCAAACTCTAATAACTGCCGATACGTGCTTATAAATAACACGCGGCCACTTCTTATATTAGGAGGGTCCTTCCCTGGAACGGTCATTCGACAATTGGTCTGTTCAGCTGAAGTTAATATGTGTACTGCCCTGAGGACAGTTTGACTATTGCAGGTATAATGGTCTCTGAAAATGCTACAACCCTATCTCCAAAAGGTTTGTGAAGCTTTAGGCAAAGCGTCAGGCGTCTCTGTACATTACCTAACTGACTATCATTCAGTCTGGGCGACGTTGGTGACGAATGATGGCTATCTCAAAGGAGTACTTACACTCAACTACCGTCTTCGATGCGTCAAATCACTATATCCGCTGCTAGTCCTCTACACCAACTCACTATCTCAAACCAGCGTCGATTCCCTCAAGCGCCAAAACATACCAACTCGTGAAGTTCTAAGACTTGCCCCAACCAGCGCAAAGGACTACATCGATGATCCGCGCTTCAATGAGTGCTGGACAAAGCTAATTGCCTTCTCACTCACGGATTACTCACGAATAGTTCTTCTTGACTCAGACATGCTACCGTTGCAGAACATGGATGAGCTCATGGACCTCCAACTCGATTCCCCATTACTAAGCGGATCTGGAGATGTGGCTCGTAGTAAAAGAGTGTTTGCTGCTTGTCATGCGTGTACTTGCAATCCTCTCCGAAAGCCACACTATCCGCCGGATTGGAAACCCGAGAATTGCGCGCTTACATCTCAGCATGCTTCACAGGAAATTGCTCAAACAACTGGAGCAGACATCTCGACAGGCTTAGGCAAGCTCAACAGCGGCCTCCTAGTGATCAACCCATCCAAGATTATTTTCGATCAGATCGTCACGAAGATGAATGAAGCAGGCCTGGATTACCAGTTCCCGGACCAAGACCTCTTGGCAGATCTCTTTAAAGGCCGTTGGGTTGCATTACCATATATCTACAACGCTTTGAAGACGATGCGGGAACCAGGTGTGCACGGCGCCATATGGCGTGATGATAAGGTCAAGAATGTTCACTACATTCTCAGTCCCAAGCCTTGGGATGAGCTTGGGCCAGACGGGACGTGGAAAGGGGATAAGCCTATTCATAAGTGGTGGATTGACGCGTATAAGTCAATGCGCGCAGAAGAAAAGACACTCGGAGTCTCTTGACTGCAAGTTGCTCCACGGGGTCTGAGCATTAGGTGAAGCTAATTGATGTCTGAAACAAAGCCAGTGAGATATTTTCAATTTTCGCGGTGATATTGTTCATGTCTCAAGTTCCTGAAAGTTGACCACGGAAAGTTTCGATAGCTTTCATCATGCGCTCCAGACCTAGGTGCAGATATGTCTTTTCATGAGCAAATACGATTCGAAACCAGCCGGGTACATCACTTCCAAAATCAGCCCCGCGCGCCAAGAAGATCTTATGCTTCAGCAAAGTCTCCTGTAGTCTCGCTTCGAGAGTCCCAAGAGCTTTCTCAGAGGCGTCTCCAGTCTCCCCTTGCTTCTCCAGAGCGGCGTCTATCTGCATGCGAATAGGTTCAAGTAGATCCGCCCAAACGAACAACCCTGCATTTGAACCTTTCTTATATGGAATATGATGGCTTTCAAGGAACTTTGTTGTCAGTTTATAGTTCTCAGCTAGCCGTAATCGATTTGTTTTGATGTAGTTCTCGACAAAAGCATCGTCGGCGAGTACACGCGCGGTAGCGAGGTCAGCTAGTGACGAAGGGCCAGAGAAGTAGGAGTTTGCTTCGCACGCACGAAGAAATGCCTCGTTCCGACTGATCAGGCAGCCTATTCTGATACCACAGGAGCCAAAGTCCTAGGAATCAGTTAGTACATCAAGTTTCGTGTTTATGTTGAAATTCTAACCTTGCCCATGCCCCAAAGCACGTGGATCAAGTCTCTATCGATCAATCCATCGGGATCTATTGCCAAAGCTGAAGTGAATCCTGGTGCATTAGGGGCTTCTGGGTTATCCCAGACCGATAGAGCATATACCTCATCACTGATGAGGTGCAGGCTATGTTTCTGACAGAATTGCATGTACGCCTCCAGAACCTCGGGAGAATAACAACGACCTAACAGATAGTCAAATTGATATTTCACTACATATGAGTAAATACTTACCCAGTGGATTGTGAGGATTACACAACAGAAAGACTCTCACACGAATCCCCTGTTTTTCAGCCTCTTCTAAAGCTTTCTCGTAAGCCGCAACAGTCTCGACGCTGAAGGGGTCTATATCCCCAAACGAGACATCAACAATCTTTGCTCTATAGGAGGTCAGGATTTCTTAGCCAGTTACCATCAGTCATCTCAGGCTGGCACTCACTCTACTCGATAACCTAAATCGATAGGAAAGTTTCCATAATGAGGTCGCGCAAGCAATACGCCATCGCCTTTGTCGCAGAGCGCGAAGCCACTGAGTTCAATTGCCTGACCTACACCCGAGGTGACGATAACTTGGTCTTTGATGACTTGCTCATATGGGCTAAAGTGGCGGTTGATGAATCTTGCGAGGGTATTCCGCAGGCGATGAGAGCCAGTGAAGCCGTCGCCTGCTGTTAAAGCATGACTATCAACGCTGAACTGCTGGAATCAGTATCACTGCCTATTTAGCTGCAAGAGCGGGATCACTACATTTTCTGTGATGTGCTGTGTCAATTCTTCATGCATGAGAGTCTGTGTCGTGTCAGTCATTGCACCATTGAGTTCCAGTCGGGGTTTTCTTTCACATTCTCAGCAACTCCGAGACTGATATATCCGTCAGGGTTTGCTTCTGGATGCCATAGGTCGCTGACTACATCCAACATTGGCATCTTACTCGTCGGCGTTGCGAATACCTCGCCTCTCTTTGAGAGTTTTGCCTTTGAAGATGACATGATCGTGTCAAGATGGGAGTTTATAGTAGCGATGATTTACGACAAACGCTTCGATTGTCTCTAGAGAAAGTCTCTGGTCCCGGTGTAGGAGGGAAATAGCGGCAAAGGTTCGGCCGCGCATTTATTTGAAGGAAGCCAACAACGGCGGAATGCCGCCCAGCCCATGTTCTCCAAAAGGCGTGGAATGACATCACGAGTAAGCAGCCAAGACTCAAATGGGAGAAAATCTACAGAACTGTCATTCACGACCTCATTGCGAATCAATACGGTCATTGTTATTTAAAGAGATATTATTTCCTTTCTTTCGGCCCAGATACGTAAATCGCCGGGCAAATATCACGAACTTGGCGTTAAGAGTAAGTCAGCATTTCAAGACTGGGTTGTATGCCTCGGCGAACTACAATATGCGATCAGTGATATAATCTATCACTTTACCGATCATCTTTACTGTCTGATCTTGTACTACCTATCTTGTCTGCCTTCTGCCAGTTTCAATGCAAGAAGTTGCATGCCGATCACGTTTCAGAGCATCACACTTATCGACCGACGACTCATTGTCGGCCTAGTTCCGTCAACAAGAGCCGTTTTTCCGAAAGGCCCCTGTCGATATCATTCAGGTAATTCTTGCCGAATATCTTGACTCAGCGGACACTTGGGATGCTCCCCGGTACCGGTACCTGAAGGCTTGGTTCGGCAGTTATTGAACTCTTTCTGTGCCACCAACCCCCATTAAATGCCAAGCATCAGCTGAAACTATAGCGCACCGGTTATTGACTCTCAATCGTGCTAAACGCAATATTTGGCGTTCTCCCAATATCACAGCTTCCCCTCACTTCCGTCCTCAAGTACCGAGCCCTGACCCTGTCCGACGCATTAGCGCAAATGGTGCCATGTCACATTGGCGGAAGTTCCGAAGTATTTCTTCCAACTTCCGATTCCATCACTAAAAGACACGATACTACCTTGATGCGCCTGATCGCCATCAGGGCATTGTTTCTTATTGGACATTGAGTTCTTTGGTCGCAGACGCAGGACTAAGCTGAGATGCACGTGGAAAAAGCAAAAAGTGAGGTAACTAGAGCAAGAACGGCGTTGACTTTCGACTGTCATATCGACAGCCTCAGTTTATGGAGTTCTAGACTTTTTACTAACGTCAGTGGAAAGTCAATGCGTAGAATGACATTTATTGACATCCGCCGAAGCTTAAGCGGCCACGGACTGAGGTTTGTGGAACTTGAATGGGTCAATAGTTACGGATGCGTGGGGTTTAGAGACGAGACATGTCGCCAATAGTGGAGTTGGGTGCGAAAACAGTTTCTTAGAATCTGCAGCGGAATGATCTGTGACATTTCTTGAGTGGGTTTTGGGCTGTTGAAAACCTGCTTTGGCATCTGTCGTGACACAACGCGGATCATCGCAGAGTTCACGCTTGAGGCGCAGGGGCCCATACACTAATGTCACCAAAATCATCACGCCCACGTTGCGATTGGTTGAATGGTTCCTACAATTTGGGCCCAAATGACTCGAGATCGCTATTAATTATTTTACTCTACAAGGTATATCCATAACATCGCTTTTCTATGACTCCAATTCAGTTCAGTTCAGTTCATCAGCCCCAGTTTGGTCAGTGTTTGGAAACATGCACCGTCGTCTCATTCTTGACGAGAATGCCACCAAAGTTTGCTCCGAATTCACCAGTGCCTGGACTTTGACCCGTGACCGTAGATGTGTACTTGTTCCCCGCTGGTCTGAACCGATCGATGGCGTGGCTCTCAAAGTCTGATACCGACCCTCGACCACCGCCGTCGTCGGATTCGGCGAGTTGGTGTGTTGAGCTGGATTCGTCGTTGGGCGTGGATTTGTTGATCGTGTCGAGGCGGATAGATTGCTTGGTTTGACTGCGGCCGTAGCTGTTGGGGTAACTTCCTGAGCTGGCGCCTGTTCGGGTTCGGGGATGCGTGCAGGTGAAGATGTATGTGCACGCGGGTCGAATCGTGGGTAGTGAAGCTGTATATGTTAGATATCATTGAGTGCGTAGTTCGGATTGATGCATACCAGAAACGTTGATCAGATTGACCTCTACTGTTGCCCAGATGACAATGTCGCAAATATTCCATGTCAAATCGGGTGACTTGTCGTCGAAAACTCGAGCGGCGACAATAAGTCGGATAGCGGCGGCGCAAATGCTGGGCCTGTCAGTGTGTTCGTCAATTGACCCAAGGCGCAGGTCACTTACAAGAAGCCAAAGGTAAACATGACCATGATACCAGCCTTCTGAATCATAGGCAGCTGCAATTTACCAATCTGCCACATCGGAAGGATCAAGATGGCGATATCAATGGCAGCGTGCACCAGGGTTGTACCAAAGAAGAACTTCTTATCCTCAATGGCGCAATATCCGCCTGCATTCGAGTCCCAGAAAGCGTTGACAGGAACGCAGTGAAAGATGCCCATAAAGATCTACCGCCAATTAGCCTAGAAGCCTCAAGTGATCGCGATGTACATACTCGGAAGATGATCCAGACGATGGCGCATCCAAAGAGAATTTGAATCGGTAGTCGAATATTGCTGACGCGGAACATGCGCCAGTATAGACTCAGAATCGACACCTTTGCGAAGAAGAGACCGAAGGCGTAGAAGAGCTCGGCGATAAAGAGCAAGAGTTTTCCTTCGTATAAAGCATCTGGCAATGTAGTTTTCCTGATTTCCACGACATCCATAATGTGTAATCCAAGACCACGATTGACCCCTTGACAAATGTTAGTATCGTTATCGGTCGTTGGCTGTTATGCGGGAACCTACAGTAGGGAACAATGATGATCCAACCAACAGAGATGGCCTTAAAATGTCAGCATTCACAGCTTACGTAGAACAGAGTAAAAACTCACATATCCGCAAAGAGCAAAGTAATCATCCCATGACAATGGAATCCTCTTGAGTCGACGACTTAGCAACCGAAGGATGGTGATGATGGTAGCAGCAGCAAAGGTGACAAACAGCACGACCCAAAGGTCTGTCTGCTTAGACTCCAATTTTGCCATGTGAACAGCGTCACGGCTTCCCCAGGTGATCAAAAACAGAAAACACCTCCGCGATTCAAAGTTTAAAGCCTTACTGCTTATGCTGCTCACTCAGTTCGTCAAGAACCAGAGGGGCAGCCAACCATACAAAGTTTGGAGTAAAAGGAAAAAGAGAC
This sequence comes from Fusarium sp. NRRL 66894, assembly GCA_014824365.1. NCBI lineage: Eukaryota > Fungi > Ascomycota > Sordariomycetes > Hypocreales > Nectriaceae > Fusarium > Fusarium sp. NRRL 66894. The sequence goes on along the minus strand of JABEEQ010000152.1, from coordinate 93,243 downwards.
GAGAGGAGCGAAGACCAACGCGAACCCGAGAGGATGGATACAATGCGAGTGATATGTATAATTACGCCAAGGGGGAGGGGAAATGTTCCCCGAAAGGAAACATTTTTTAATTTATCTATTCGAAACGAACCCGTATGTGGACCTGGGAACTAAAGGGGAACGAAAGAGCAAGCTACTGTGCCTGGTAGCTTGCGATGATCATGTCAAGGCCCCCTCGTAAAAAACTTGGGTGAAATTTAAAGCGCGCTTGTTACGCTGCCTTTCTTCAACGGCTTTGATCATCGCTGGATGGATGAACATGACCAGGTCTAAGGAGTTGAGCTAGCGACTAGTAGGTTCCACAATGTGACATTCGACGGGTCCGCGGGCTTTTTTAGGAGAAGACTTCGTTCTCCCGTTCTTGGTTTGGGCTTGTCTGTTAGTACAGAAGGCTTGCAAGGTTGGCTTTGGACTCTGCGGGTAATCTCTGGGCGAAGGATTCTTTCGAGATGAGGTGCATTGTCACATCGAGATTCCGAGTGTCAGGGCCAAACCTTGTTAGTGTTTGACGGTTAATATCGATAGTGGACCATTTAACAAAGTCAATCTATGATATTACGAGTAATCTTCACATGGCATGTCAGCATCTTCTGACTCTTTTAAACTTTCTTTTTGCTGAAGATACTGGGGACTAGCAATAAGGCAGACGCTTCTCTGCGCTGGCGCCGGCAAGAAGCTATAACCCGCGCTAACAATCAATAGAGGCAAACGGGTTCTATCCCGCTCAGCTCGTAAGGCTAACAAAATTACGAAGAGACCCAAAATCTGCCGCAATGGCCGCGCGGGGGGAGACGGTAGTTACGCGGGTGTCGTGCCGCACCAAGCTCCAGTAGATCCCCATAGCCACCGGATACAAGACTCCCGGGGGGGAGGGGGGCAAGTTAGCCTAGCTTCAGGCCCAACTGTAAGGTAGCAATGCGAGGTTTCTTTGGTGAAGATCTCAGAACCCAAGGCCCTGGTACGGATAAAGAAAAAAGAGATCGAGCGAAGGAAAAAAAAGCAAGGACTGAACCCTTGTGAAAGTTGCAATGCCTTGCTTTGGTTGTTGGTTCAGGGTCTTTCTCACCGCGTCAGCGCGTCTAAACAAGGTATCCAATCTTTTCTCCCAATCGCGCCGAATCCTCCAATCAGTTATCATTTATATAATGGATTTAATATCCCGAAAAACTGGGCATGACACCAGCCTTGGCACATCGGTATTCCCTTATCATCCGCTTCTGAACAGCGCAGCCGCAACCTCCAACGTCGCAGCAGATCTGGGGTCATCTAGTTTTGGAATGGTTTAGAACAGTGGGTTATGGTCTAAAAATGATGCTACACTGCACCGCTCCGCTCTAATTCTCTTACCGAACTTCCCTTCGGCAAACACCGTCTGTGGAGTTGCCTGAATCCTTCGTCTTGAAAAGGAAGAAAAATGTCAGGGGCACAGAAAAATAAATTGGGTCTGTGCTTGATGTTGCGAGATGAATCTTTATGCAGACAAGATCGTCACTTCAGGCAAAACCACAGTTTCGCCTCTCAAACTCTGCTGATCACCCTCGCTCACTAAGATATTATCAATACCTCAAGACCCCTAATGTTTACAATTCAGAAGCCGTTGAGACTATGGGCGGTATGTGGACGGGAGCGGGTGATTGCTCCGTATAAGCAAAAGTTATCGCGAGTCAGAGACAGTCTAAGACTCGAAATGGCGGTATGCCCCGAGACTAAAGGATTTACACCGCGGGCAACGCGTTTCGAATGCCCACAAGCGCAACCAATCGTCTGACAATCAATAGTCATCCTGTCCCCTCATCGGCTCCGCTCATCATTCGCCTCAGGGTCTACCAGTACAGATTACATTAATAAATTCAGCCCAGGAACGGCCCGTAGTACAACTTGGCACTTTAACCTACTTTCTCAATATATTACACTTTCATCACTACTGCACAACACCTACGCCTCGAAAAGCATATCTACAATGGCTCCCTCTACTACAACCCCCGATCTCGTCCCCGAGCCCGTCTCCAAGCTTCCCGAGCGACCCAAGGAAGATGGATCCGTCCTCAACGAGCACGAGCGATCTGAGCTTGCTTTTGTCGACAAGTACAGCGCCCCCGATGTCTACATCAACGAGAAGAACGACACTCTGTGGTTTCCCTGGATCGGCCCCATTGAGCTGAAGCCCATGCGCATGGAGAACAGGACGGGCACTTTCGTCGTCGGTCTTCGATCAAAGGTCGCTGCCAGCCTGGGCAAGCACCGACACCGTGGCACCGTTACAGCCATCACTATGTCAGGAGAATGGGGCTACAAGGAGTATGTTACCATCGCAAAAACACTGTACAAGATTGAAATGCTAATCTATCGGGATCTAGATACGACTGGGTTGCGCGACCTGGAGATTGGGTTTGCGAGAACCCCGGCGTTATCCACACTTTGTCCGTCGAGGATAACACTGATATCGTGTTTACCGTCTCTGGTAGCATTGAGTTCCTCAACGATGATGATAGCTTGAAGTTTACTCTTGATATCTTCAGCTTCGCCAAGATGTATTATGATCACTGCAAGGAGAAGGGCATCAAGCCCAATGATGCTCTCTGGCATTAAATGGAATGAATAACGGCTGGGATGGTTACGGCATAGCTTTGCATGATTTCGCATGATAGTCTCCACGAATAACAAAAGAGATATGAACAACACGATTGATGATAAGTGTGTCCTGGTGCATTGATCGGTAATGCCGTGTTGCATTAGCTTGGCAATGGCGGTGAACCCCCTCCTATATGCCGAGGTATATCAACAGACCACGTGATGTCTCATGATCCCTTCTCCTATCTGTGCCCCAGACTCAAACTGTCTTTAAAACACGGGTGATCATTTCATCAAAGGTCTCATCTTGAACCAGACCAAGCACTTCCATCCAATGTGTAGCCTTCTCAGGAAAGTATGTAACAGGCGTATCACTGTAGGTTGTCGCAGTAGCCAGCTCGTAGTATCCTCTGCCCCAATTGCCTTCTTCGATATGCTTCGTCGCGCGAGCGTACAAGTCCTTGTTATCCAAGTTCTCGAGCTTGAATTTAGTACCTGAAATCCTCTCTAGGGCCCCGATGACTTGGTTCTGGGTAGTGTTGAAAGATGCGACGTGGACATATTCGTTCTTGGTCTTATCAGAATGGAGGAGTGCAGCAGCTGTAGCCTCGCCGACTTGGGCTGCGGTCGTAGTGGTGAACTTTGGTTCGCCTGAGTTGACAAGCTCACCAGTCTTGGTCTTGATATCTAGGCAAAGCAATCCTTTGCCTTCAACCAGCATCTAGGATCTTCAGTCAAAACATTTCTTCAGTCAATCGGCTATAACTTGTAAGACGTACCCAATCGATCCAAGGTCCAGTGAAAATGGCCGTCCAAGACAGTCCCTCAGCTTCTTTGGACTTGACATAGTCCATAACATCTTGTTTGCCCTTGAGGAAAGGCGCCATCTTCTCAAGTCCCTCAACAGAGGTGTCGCTTCCAAACTCGCTTGGCATGAATCGCTTGACTTTTGCAGCCGCAACGGCATCAATCACGATCTTCTGCTCTGCGATGTTGGCGGTCGAAAGGGTAGAGATGATAGCATCTTGACTAGCAAAGACGTCAACAAGAGATGAAAAAGTGTAATCGGACTTGATAACCGTAGCATCCAAGAATGTTGAGTCTGTGACGTTGGATGAGGTGCGGCTAAGAACAGAAATGTTGAAGCCTGCTTTGACAAGCGCTCTGATGAGATATGGCCCAAGGTTTCCGCGGCCCTGCTATCTATATCAGTCCAATAATCCAATGAGTTACTAGAGATATATAAGAGACGATAACTTACCCCAAGGACCATGACGTTCTTGATCTCAGTAGACATGGTGAAGGTAGGTATAAAATGAGAGATGCAGGGTAAGTCGATTTCTTGAGTTGCAAATGCAGGTCAATTGTACTTGGAGGTATCAGTGCAAAACTGGAAAGATCTTAAGTACTTATAGGCACCCAACTGACTCTTAAGGCTACTCACTCATCAGTGATTTATCAGCATCAAAGTATTTGATCATTATCATGGCCTCAATTCAAGCTCATCTCGTCGTGAAGATGGTGGAGTCTAAGCCTCTTTTGGCCAACAGGTGGGAACTAAGCTCTTTTCGACCACGGGGTGGAGACTAGTCTTTTTTGGGCACGCGCGTATCTGCCGCTGATGATTAGTCAAACATCCTGCATCAAAGAAGCATCTGTTTTTCATCCGTAAACTATCAATATGACATAGAAAAACTGCCTACAGAATGGGCTTACTACAAAGATCATGCCAAGCTTGCGTCAAAGCCCGACGCCGCTGCAATCTCGCCAGTCCTTGTTGCGAAAGATGCTACACCAAGCGTATTTTTTGTCGGTACACAAATGAGCCAGCTCCTACATCCACCGATGTCCTTAAAAAGACACTCAAAAGTGTTATTAGATCTCGAAAGCTCAAGGAGGAACAAAGTCCTCAAAGCTTATCGCGATTAGTGGTCCATGGTGTTCTGGACACAAGGCTACAGATCTTCATTCGACAAGTACTCAGTGATGGATACTACGAGGGCTCTCGACCTCCTCTTCCGGAATTAGACCTGGCGAGGTTATATGATCTTGGAGTTATGAATAGGCCATTGAGTGGTGGTCTCCAGATTTTTAATCCTCTGCATTTGGAGATAGTTCGCGTGTTTGATCAGGCGACACTTCATCAACTTTCAGATATTCTTCGAAGCTTCCCAGGCCAGTTTGTTGAGCATGGCACGACCTCGTTTATCCACTCTGGCTTATATGACTCTATACTTCCATCACCGCTCAAAGAAGTCAGAGATATTTGCTATAGCTTTCACGTCGGTGGCGAATACCTTGCCAGCAATCGCCTCAATGTCCTTCGCCTCACAATCAGACGCCTCCTTCGCCATTCGAAACGGACCAGCACATTCGCAGACACATTAGCATACGCACAAGCAATAAGTCTCGCCCAAATAATCCGTCTTCTAGAATGCCACGATACGCACGAGGATGAAATCGAGCGAGACAACGAAGAAATGTGGGCTCTTACCCATCAACTGTGGCAACATGCACCGACTCAACTACCAAGCTCACTAAGTCCCTGGAAAGCATGGTTATTCTCTGAGAATGTTAGAAGGACTATAATGGTTTGTAACATCCTTTTAGCAGTGTACAGTTCGTTGAAGAGGGGATATACGATGCATTCACTTTGTGTCGAGGCTCTGCCGTTTGATGTGCGGACAAGGCTTTGGGATATGGATAGTGAAAGTGCTTGGGTTGCTGCGGCTTCAATGATGCCAGGCTCGCATTTGGTGACGCTTAGTCAATTTACAGAGCTTCAACGGCCGGAAGTTGGTGGTTCACGGTTTGAAGATCTTCTTCTACTGTCGTTTAGAAGGTAAAGGACAGCCATGAGTGCACTGGTCCATAATATCTAGGTGGCGACAAAAGTTTAGAAGCTAGCCGTAGATATTGGCACTATGGAGGTTTTCGATAGATATAAGACCGTTGAATCAACCAATATTCATTTTAGCTATTGCTTGTTCCCGTGAGTAGCCAGGCATAAATATCCCCATCATTCATAAATCATCCGCCTTGTCACCACCATAAGTCAATGTCCTCCGAGACGTTTAGCAAGTGCACTTGGCAAGACACAGAAGAGGGACGTTGGGATCAGTCTCGCAGGTGCCCTGGAAGGCGCAAGTTCCGCCGGCGCACGCAGACTTGCAAGGCTCAAGAGTCTTTGGGTCGGAGTAGTACACAGCGCCGTTGGTGCAGGAGCTTCGGAAGTGTTAGCTGCGAGGTCTGTTGCGTGTTAAAAAAGAAACGTACGACTGAGGGGCCGCGATGGCGACGGTGGCGATGGCCAGGATGCTGAAGATGGAGAACTGCATTTTGATGATTGTTTAATCAGTTTGTTGAAAAGATCAAGGCTGTTCGGGTCGTCGGTGTCTTTTATATAATGATTGTAGCTATATGACTTGTCAATTACTAGGATCGAATCCTTTAGCTGACCACATTCCTATTTCTATCCAGCCGACGTTGCAAATGGATTCATACAACCTAACTCTCACCACATGCATGAATTGAAGGATTTACCTGCCGATTGTGGCCTAGAGTCGCCTGAAGAGACCGTGACTCTGCATGAACACTGGGGACATATGCAGGTCTCTGACCACGACCACTACCCACCGTAGCTCATGGTTGAAGAGATATTATAAGGCTATGAGACCAGTGTATGGATAGTCCTCGGCCATAATGTTCCGATAGGATCCACATGGATTCGTGCCGCCGAAGGATCTACTCCCGTACCTCTCGGGTCATGATCCGGGAGCCGTCCCGCTTTCTATACGAGATGCGCTCGAGCATACGGCGCTGAGTGAGATCTATTGGCCGAAGTCCGTAATTATATGAGAGGATCTTCCCCTTAAGTCGAGGCGAAGAGAAATGAGCCCCCAGTCCATCTGTGTCAACAACATTGACCTGGTAGCCTGGCTCGCTTGTGCAATGTCGTTCGAGGGCAGAAGCGGAGTATCTCTTGATGACGTCATGGTTGAGATGTCCTCAACCACCATTTTGAGACAGCGATACTGTATTCAGCGACTGCAACCAGAGTAGGCAATTGAGAATTAGCGCCAAACTACACCCATGAGTTGATTGACTCACACTGATTGCGATAAAGGCGCCATCATGCCGGTGACACTCCCGGTCTTTAGTCCAGACCGGCCCGTGTCTTCGGAACCGGCCCATCGGAGCCGATGATGAAGCTTTAAACAGCGCCCTCTCAACTAATCTCACAATCTCCCCCTCATTGATACCATCATTCTCTCACTTACAACCGCCAACATGTCTTCAGCAACATATCATATCGAAAAACCAGTCCGCAGCGACTACGAAGAATGGTCCAAATTATTCCGCGCCTACATCGACTTTTACAAGTCCAAGATTAACGAGGATCAATACGCGCGAACTTTCGACCGCATTATCGAGGAGAAGAATGGATTGCAAGCGCTGGTAGTTCGACAAGTTCGAGGAGAGGAGAGGAAGTTGGTTGGGATAGCGCATTTCTTCCCTGAGCAGACGCCCTGGAGTGAGAAGCAGATCCTTTTACTTAACGGTAAGTACAGAGAGCCATATGAGTTGTGAGGAGTGGTATTGACTTGATAGACTTGTTTATCGACCCTGAAGTTCGTGGGGAGGGTCTAGGTAGAAAGCTGACGCAGGCTGTTGCGCATATTGGGAAGGAGAAGGGTTTTATGAGGTTGCAGTGGGTTACCAAGCATGATAACACTGCGGCGCGCAAGCTTTATGATACTCTGGCCGAGAGTCAATTTGTCCAGTATAGAATGAGCTTGCAATAACTAAGTCCACTTACGGATACTTTGTTATTCGTCTAGTACAATAGAACGTTAGATCTACTCAGCTTCAGCCATCACCCTTGGTAAAATCTCTCGCATAATCCTCCCTCTCGTCTCATACTTCTCCCCGACTTCCGCATCACGCCAGAATCCCGATTCAGTAATAGATCCACGCATGATATAGTGAGGAATATGTTCCAAATCATCTGGTTTGATGGATGATTGTCTGACAACATTGCCCTTCTTGTCTCGAAACACGAGAAGCATTTCTTCATCTTCAAATGACTCTCGATCAAACACCAGTAACCAGCAGCCTGACACTGCGATATGGGCTATAGCGTCCTCATAGTCGTCCTCTTCAGGATCTCGTGAGGTGACAACGGCTGATACTTCTTCCTTGACCTCCGCTACATCTTCAGCGGTAAAGGTACGGCGAAGTTCTGCTGAAGCGAGTTCTGGAAATACTTTATATATGCTCTCCCAGTCCTGATCACGAGTATCGAAGAGTGAAGCGTCGTCAAGGATGCGCCACCAGTGATCATTGGCATCTCCAAATAGATCGCCCAGCGGATTATTCTCCTCAAAAGCAGCTGCTGCGTCGTAAATCCATCGACGAAACCTTATATCGTCACTGTCTCCGCCGTAATATGTGCGCAAGGCGACTAACTTCCCATATAAAGAATTACCAGGAAGGTAGTTCTCTGCCATGCGACGAAGCTTTTGTGAACGCCACGGAACAATGACTGTTTGAATCAATTCTTGTATGTCATTTGAGGTCACATCAAGAGTTGAAGACAAAAAAGCCGAGATGCCATCCTCGTGGAGAAAGCCTTGAACCAAGTGATCTCGCTGCTGACATACGGATAGGGTTGAAGTTGAATCCCATTTCCTCTGATCAAGGTGGTAAGCACAGTTGAGATCCTCAGGAGCGGACACTAACAAGAAGGTACTGCTCAATAGGCAAAGACCCCCATGGGGGATAGATGTTCTCATCAGATTGACTCATAGCTTTTAAGTTGGTTGTGAGTTCCCGGATGATGTGACCAAGATTTCTGCTAGGCAGCACTTGGTGAGAATTTAGCTTCCATCGTAACGTGATCACATCTCAGTGGGGCAAGACAACATGTTATTGGACGATTTAGACAGAGGGCACACGATATGGGATGAAACCGACCATATCAGGTGGCACTTCTACCGGGAAGGGTCAAATCACAGTGTTACTGAAGCAATGTACCTACGAGGTTTAACCCTCATGCGTTAAAGATATCCATGACCTGCAGAAGCTCCTCCCATCGTCCATCTCGTTCAATGCCAATTGTTCCCTGCGCTTGCATGACTTTGTACTCTGTAGTCAGCTCAGTACCATACATATACCCTTCTTCATCATTAACGAAAGCCCTTAGATCTCTAATCCATGTATCCATAAGGTCTCTCTCCGCGGGCGTTGGACTATGGGTGATGGAGTAGCTGAGCAGTTAGCATCTCTGCAAAGGGGCATGGAGAAGAGGGAAGATGACTTACTTCCATATAGGCCTATCCATAGCATGGCTCACACCAAACGAAGCTGGAGCAACTTCATTCGTTATGAACGACAAGCGATATGCGATGAGATATCTCCAGACATTGTTGATGTCAACGCCATTGCGCACCAGATTGTCCACGAGATATCGCGATGGAGCTCTAACTTGGCCGTCGGCAATGATACGTCCAAAGATCTGCTGCCAAGCTTTCTTGTCTTTTGTCTGGGGAAGGGAATAGTGCTTAAGAAGACGGTTGGTGACATGAGGAGGGTAGTAATTGGATATTTGCATCCGCAACGACGATATGTCGGGATCAGGGGGATTGGTAACGGCGTAAAGGGTGTTTTCATCGCGAACCTCGCCAATGAACAGCTTGAGTCCACGTTTCTTGAACTCGCGGGCGAAGGAACCATCGCGATAGTAATCGAAGATGCCTGAGTGAATGAACAGGTCATCTGTGACGGGACGGAAGGTATGTTTTTTCAACTCCATAAGACTAGCAGAGAGATCATCAGCACTGATGCTTCGCAGATTTTGTAGTCTCCCCGCCCCATTTAGATCTGCAGGTATACCGAAGTATACGCAGAGCTCATCGAACTGCTCTTCGCAGTCTTGAACAGTCTTGGGTTGTGTCGGAATGGCATTGGAGTACATGATCATTCTTGTAAAACGACCATGCGACTCTTTGCCTCGGAAGTCATAGAGTGCTTGCGCAAGAACTGAATATGCTCCTGCACTTCGTCCCGCCAGGATGATGTTTTCAGGATCGCCTCCAAAGGCAGCAATGTTCTCGTACACCCAATCCATAGCGAGACGCTGATCCCAAAGGCCATAGTTTCCTACAGCATCGCCACCAGATTCTTTAAGAAGAGACCGACTAGCAAGAAAGCCAAAGACGTTGAGTCTGTAACCAACAGCTACAAACACTGCTTGTAGCCCACCAGTTGATATGAGCTCAGTAGGATCCATACTCTCTTCCTGACTCGGATCACCAACCTGGAACCAGCCCCCGTGGAACCAAACCATAACAGGCCACTTCTTATTCGGTTCGGTCGGATCAGGCACAGGAGTCCAGATATTTAGTCTTAGACAGTCCTCGCTGTATGCATGTTTGGGGATATGCTCGCTAACGTTCTTGGAGTAATTCGCCTGCGGACAAACAGGTCCAAAATGCGTCGCATCAAAAGGTGAACCATGTGAAGATTCGTATTGATGTGTTTTTGGAAAAGGCTGAGGTTTTCGCCATCGTAGATTTCCGATGGGTGGTTGAGCGTATGGAACGCCTGCGAAGCGACGGGACTTGGAATCGAACTGAAGACCTTTGAGAGATCCGGAGTTATTTAGGAGGTTGACGTGACATTCTGAAGTGGTGTAAGAGATGGAATTGCCCATTTTAACGATGCCGATTAGTTTGGAGATAGAAAAGAGGGAACTGCAGAGTCCAAGATAAGAAGGGAATTGAAGATACTCAATAAATTGTTCGTTATGGCATTCCCATCTTGTCGTATCGCAGTTCGATTGTGTCCTGTTGGTGATTGGCTGGTTTAATCGACGACATATGAGCTGCGAGAGGTGGGGACGATCGGGCGTCGCGTCCTTTCAGATTAACGACCGAAAAGAAGGGGTCAAAGCAATCAATGCCATTCAATTCCATTCACTTGATTTGACAAGGAGCTTCTTATCCGGTTCCCAATAACCCACATCGTATCGGCTCCCAGTCAATGGAGAATGCATCCAGTTCATCCAGCCAACCTCAACCCCAGAAGCGCAAACGCGTAGAACGCGGCCGCTCTAAAAACGGTCAGTCTGCCCCGGAATTACCGGAAGTGGTCCCTACTGACCCATCTCATCTAGGCTGCCTGACCTGTCTGACTAAAAAGGTCAAATGCGATGAGACGAGACCGCAGTGTAATCGCTGTGTGAGACTGCGGCTCGAGTGTAGATGGGCGACGCAGACGCAGCCGCTGGCGGAGAGGAGGAGAGGTCTGGGGCCGATTAAACAGAGGGAGAGATGGACGCCGCAGACGATTGTTCCAAAGACTGACGATGCTGTCAGTGAGGCCTCTCAGAGTGTGACACCGCCTGCTTTGACGCCTTCTGGAGAATTGCAATTGTCTGAGAGTTTACCGGCTGATATGTCGTTTGATGTTCTGCCAGTGGAGGATGAAGCATCTGCATCGCCAACCAATTTCCCAGAGATACCACCAGAAGACATGATCAACCCCATCACCCTCCCTCAATACCCCCAAGACGCCTCATCACAGCTCATTCTATATCCAACACCCTCCTTCGATCTCCTCTCCCTCTTCCCCTCATTCTCCTTCACAAACCCAACCGAGCCCGCCCCTTCAATCGGTAGTGACGACGTCCAAGCAATGACATTCCACTCCACCGTCCTCGCGCCCATGAAATCAACACGCAAAGCCGCTCTATCAGCGCACTCCATCTTCCTCAACTTTGCTGTTCAGAATCCCATGGCGTTGCATTTCCTTCTTGCTTTTTCACACAGCGAACTTGCTATTCATCATGGTTTTAGCCATAGACCGCCTTTGGAGTCGTATTTGCATTTTCAGAACGGATCGCAGCTTTTAAGCCAGGCGCTCGTGACGTTGTCGCCTACGAACCATATCGCGATGATGTTGTCGTTTTTGTATCTTTATATGTTCTGGATGAGGAGGGATCCGTTGGAGGTTGAGAGGTTGAGGGAGTTGAGCACCTCGATTCTTGCGTATGTTACGACGTTTTCGCTAGATGAGGTTTGTGCCAATTCGAGTGGGAGTACAGGGACGTCAGAACCTGTTACGCTATCACGGATCTTGACGTATATTTATGATCGAGATGTATTCTGTGGATTCTTTGGCTGCGGTGCTGCTTTTGCGGATTATGTTAGCGGGAAGCATGAGACGAGGCAGCGAATATGGCTTCTGTCAAGAATGCCGATACTACCAGACCAAACGGAGACGTGGTTTAGGTCTGAGAGTTTGCCGGAGACGAGTCAACGGAGGATTCTGGATGTTTACTTCAGTTTAATTACGATACAATACGAGATAAACGTGTATAGCCAGAGTAGCGAACTGGCTATACTTGGGAAGGGGCTGGAGATTAGGAGCAAGTTGGACAAGATACGAGAGGTAAGTCAACAGCAATCCGTAAGATCGCCATGGACTGACATCGTGTAGGAGCAGAACTTTCTCTTTACCTTGTTAACAGACTGCGCCCAACAGTCTACTCAACCACCACTAATGGCCCTCGTAGCCGTAACAATCTTCCACGCCCTCGAAATCTACCTGCACCGCAGCCGCGATACATTCTTCGGCGAGGCACCAGTCCCAGCTGATATCGAACGAGCCCTCCAGGAACTAGTCTCAGCAGCATACCACACCATCCCCGTTGGCCCAGTGCAGCTCCTAGAGCGGTTCCAATGGGCTCTTCTGATCGGAGGAATCGAAACACATGACCCCGTATACCGGGATTGGATCTCGGCGAGTATTTCAGACCCCGTTATCAAGGGCGTCTACAATCTTGTGGTATCGGCTAGGACACTGTCGGCTAAGGGAATATCGATGGAGGCGGTTCGTGAGTTAGTTAGCAAGCAGAGTACAGCGTGATGAATACATAAATTCAGCCTTTCGTCGATAAGTCATCAGTGGCTTATCTCGTCGATTAAACTGACCACTCATAGCCCGTGCCACAAATCTGGGGTAGAGAGGCAAGGGACCCCAGATTTTGGAGCCGAATTGATAACGACCCAAAAGAGAACAAGGCTAGCGTGGGTTTGATAAGGAGAAATATAACTGGGCCCTGTGCCCCGACACTGACCCAAAACGATCAACGCTTTGAGTTTTAACCTTCTTTTTTTACTCCTGTCACATAACATTATTCGCCATGGAGGGTAAAGAAATGAAAGAGTCAACGCCTTCTTATGAGATAGATGTTGATCCGCGTGGGACTGTTGATACGCTGTCGGTGGAGGAGGAGAAGAAGCTTGTGAGAAAGATTGATATGAGGTATGTGCTTTGAAGAACTGACAGGTGTTCAAAGCTAATTCGATAGACTTATGCCGTTGCTTATTATTAGCTATGGTTTGCAGTATTTGGATAGTAAGTATGCTTGTATCAATTGATATGCGGGTATTGACGTTATACAGAGACGAGTTTGGCGTATAGCGCTATCCTTGGCCTAAGAGAGGATCTGGTAAGTAGTATCCACGCCGAAGAAAATATCTACTAACAAGCGAAGCAACTCGTCGGCCAACAATTCAGCTGGGCATCCAGTATCTTCTACATAGGCTACCTCGTAGCCTCATACCCCATCTCCCTCGGCTTCGTCAAATTTCCTCTCGGAAAGTATCTGAGCGTTCTCATGTTCATATGGGGCGTTATTCTCACTCTTCACTCTGTCGCGCACAACTATGCTAGTCTCATGGTTCTTCGCTTCTTTTTAGGTGTGTTTGAGAGTGCGATAAGTCCTGGCTTCTCGCTTATCACGGGAATGTGGTATACGCCTCATGAACATGTATCGCGCCATTCGTTCTGGTTTGCGGGGAATGCGTCGGCGAGTATGGTTGGCGCTATGATTGCTTATGGGATTCTGAGTTACCATGGGCCTATTGAGCAGTGGAAGGTAAGATAACCCTACGATGACAAGATATACCGCTAACTTGTTTAGATGCTCTTTCTCATATTTGGTCTCATCACCATTGCTTGGTCTGTCGTCACATTCTTCTTCCTCCCTGATTCTCCTTCGACCGCTCGATTTTTGTCAACTTCTGAACGAGAGTTTGCTTCGCTTCGACCTAAGAAGTTCCAGCGAACTACTCAGACCAAGAAGTGGGATCGTGATCAGTTTATCGAGACGACGAAGGACGTCAAGGCTTGGTGGTTCTTTTTCTTCTCTTTCATCATCTGTATTCCCAACGGTGGAACCACAAGCGTAAGTCTTCCTTCTCCAATCCTGGTGACACAATACTGATTACTGTGACAACAGTTCAGCACCATTGTCATCAAGAGCTTCGGCTACGATGAGAAGCAGACTATCCTCATGGGCCTCCCTGCATCAGCCTTCCAACTCACAACCGTCATCCTCGTCGCTGTTTTCACAACATACGTCCGCAAGTCTCGACACATTGCTCTTGTTCTGACATACCTGATGGCCATTGCTGGTATTTTGATGATCAAACTTCTCCCTACAGCTGAGAAACTCTCCCGACTCGCAGGCTTCTGGCTCATCATGGCCGTTGCCCCAGCATTCCCTCTCATGCTGTCTCTGTCTGCTAGTAACATCGCTGGCTTCACCAAGAAGTCTACCGTCATGGCTATGATCTTCTTGGGATATTGTGCTGGAAACCTCAGTGGACCTCAGTTCTTTATCAGCACTGAGGCGCCCAGCTACCATGTGAGTAAAACAACTGCTCAGTATGTGACACGTTACTAACATCTATAGACTGCTTACACCACTATCATGGTCTGTTATGCCATTACCATTGCTCTTGTGGTGGGCATTTACGTCTACCTCACTTGGGAGAACCGCCGTCGCGATAATGAGCAGGGTGTCAAGAGAGATCCTGAGGAGTCTCGACAGGTTGACCTTACTGAGGATGGAAGGCTTCTTCAAGTTGATGAGACTGATATGCAGAACAAGAACTTCAGGTACATCCTGTAAGAATAGGATGATTGTTATATTTGCTCTTAGGTCTCTATGTGGTTGGATTTGGATGTTCCTATGCTTGAGGCTCAGTAGTTAGTCGTTGCAATGGGAAGCATTCACTTAAACCACTGTCGCGGTCACATTCAAGCACTCTTCTACTTCAATGAGTTAAGTGGAAGAAGCAACACACGCAATAGAATGATGAGCTCCCAGAGGGCGAAATCATATGCACAAAGGAATTTCATCAAATGCACTCTATCCTGGTATATGTAGTACAATAAAGAAGCCCGCTATGCTATGCTATACCCACAAACAAAAGCTTGTCACCAAACTTATCCAAAGACTTCCAAGATCAAACGTTCTTTGCTAACACCATCTCTCCAAGTTTTCCAGTCACCAGCCCTAGTCGTACCCAACCTTCTATCCTCACCATGAAGAATAGGACCCAAAACATCAAGCACATCATCAGAAACCTTCTTACCACTGCAAATCATAAAAATGGCACCTTGTCCCCAAAGTCGCGCCAAAGTATCAGCATGCTTAGCAACCAAATGCTGAACATACTTGTACGGTGAGTCCCAGTCTCGACTAAAGGCGCGATAGATTGATACGACGCCTGCGCGGGAGTACTCATCTAGTGTATCGCGACAGATGTCATCCATCTTTGCGCCTCTACAGCCGAAGAAAAGAGTACAAGAGGTATTGGACAAATGACCCGTCTTTTGAGTCTGCAGGTATCGCTTCTGCATGAAACCCAAGAAGGGGGCAAGACCAGCGCCCACTGCAATCATGACAATGGGAACCTTGGGCTCAGTAGTCATAGCGTTGCGAAGCTCAGGTCTGCAGGGTCGAGGCTCGACGAGAACAGAGTCGCCGGGTCGGAGCTGGGCCATGTAGTTGGTAGCTAGACCACCCGGGCGTGTAGGCAATGATCCACTGGCTTCAGTGGCCTCGACGACGGAGAAGAGAAGTGAGCCGTGACCGGGCTTCCACTCTGGTGTCGAGGCGAAGGAGTATGTACGGGGACGCATCTGGGGAAGCATGGAGAGGAATGTTGACAGAGGCATGTTGATGGAAGGATACTTGCGGAGGATGTCGAGGATAGACATGCGCTGTTGGTCAATCTCGATGTCGTATCTATCACCAGCGAGACTTTGGAGTTCACTCTTGGTATCCTCATTGTCTGCAAAGTCTGCGAGTCTCTTGAGACTCGTGCGACTAACTGTCTGGGACAGCTCAACAAGGGTGCTGAAGAGGTTCGAAGCAAGGATGGGAGTGCCAGTGGGAAGGAAAGTTGGTCGTTGCGACGATACAGTCAAGACAGAATCATCAGCAACACCAAAGCAAGCCATGACCCGATCAACAAGCTGAGGAGGATTCTTGGGAAGAACCAACACATGATCGCCAGGAGTGTATGTCATATCCTTCGGCAACTTCAAGAGTAGGCTGTGCTTGCGAGGAACACCAGGGCTGGTGAGAAGATTGTTCTCGACAACCTCAGCTCTCTTGAAGTTACCTCCAATATCACTCCGCTGAGATTGATTGATAGTGACACTCAGTTCTAGGGAGTCAGCCTCGTGGTCGAGAGTGATACCGTGTCGGCTGGCGAGTTCGGGGAAGAGCTTGCCGTGTGCCCAGTCGTCAAAGTCGGGGTATAAGCGGCCGGTGCTAGCATCGGTGAGACCAATGTCCACGAGGCGATCGGCGCCGGCGTCTGCTAAACACTTGTCGAGGACCTTGGGGATACGATACAAGGTTCCTACCCAGTCCTTGTGGCCTACAAATGGTCAGATAAAGCTAACTGTAATTGAAAGAGGAATACTTACCGCATCCGAAGACGGCGAACTGAATGCCCTCCAACTCCCCAGGCTGCAACGACTCAGCCCACTTCGTAAAGTCCGCAGCATTATCAGAAGGCTTTCCATCATATGAAGCCGCCAAAATAATATTTGGTCCATCCTTTGACAGATTCTTGGTAGCATCATCCAAAGGCAGAGGCTTGGAGGGCATGAATCCAAATGTCGCACAATCAGCCGAAAGTCGCTCCGCCAAAGCCTCACACGTTCCAGTGTTGGATCCATAAAAGATAGAAATAGGCTTCAGGTCTTTTTGTGAAATGTGGAGGTTCTTTCGGCTGGAAAGACTGGGCTGCTTGGAACTGGCAAGGCTGGAATTCTTGAAGAGGTTGGTCAAGTTGCGCCCCTCTCGGAGCTTGACCTTCATGTTGAAACCGTCGGGCTTGATGGTGAGCGACTGCTTGATCTTGAGCTTGTAATTGGGATCCGCTTTGTACATGTCAAAGTTCTGGAGGAGCATGATGGTAACCTGTGAAGCATGTTAGCTAGTGATATACAAACAAGAAGTGGTACTTACAACTTGAGCTTCTTGCCATGCGAACTCTCGACCGATGCAGCCTCGCATTCCATTACCGAAAGGCTTCCAAGCATTCTTGGGGAGTTTGTTGAAGTGCTCGTCTGCCATCCTCTCAGGTCTGAACTCTTCAGCGTCTGGGCCCCAAACTTCAGGATCGCGATGGATCACGTGAAGGAAGAGAAACAAGGGATCGCCTGCGGAGACATTGTATTGACCACCGATGACTTCGTCCTTGAAGGGTGTGACGTAGAAGCCTGGTGCCGTGGGCATGAGACGAAGAGTCTCGCGGAAGATCATGTTGATGTAGGGCATCTTGGGGAGATGATCAGCAGCAAGGTTCTCATCGCCCAGGACCTCGTCAACTTCCTCACGAGCCTTCTGTAGCTTCTCGGGGTTCTCAAGAAGGTAGTAGAATGCAAACGACAAGAGGCCAGAGGTAGTCTCGTGGCCCGCGATAAGGAAAGTGATGAGGTTATCAACAATATTCCCATCACTCATACCCATTCCCGTCTTGGGATCTTTGCCATTCATCATAGCATTGAGAAGATCCTTGCCTTCAACAGGATTCCTTCGTCGTTGTTCAAGGATCTCATGGCATGTACTCTTCATTAAGGCAGCGTGCTTCTTGAAATGTGACTGAGCTCGTATTCTGCATGATTGCACGATGTCAGGAAGAAAGGACTGTTTTTCGGCGTCGATGAGAGCTGCAACCATGCTTTCTACAAAGGGGTGCATCTTATCATTGCTGTAGAAACTGTTGAAGCGGAAGCCCATTGTGCAGAGTGCGATGGTATCGAGTGTTAACCGTGTGAAATCGTTTCCGACGTCGATGGTAGCTGAGTGGCCTAACCGTGCCCTGTGAAAGTCAATACCATATCTCCAATCGATTGCGGATCGCGTTACCATTTGAGACAGAGCTGTTCTGAGATATCCTGCATATCGGGAAACATCTCCAAAATCTTTAGAGGTCCGAAAAGAGGCATGAGGATTCGATGCGCAATAGCCCATTCCTGCTTATTATGTTGCGCCGAGAAGAGGCCATCGCCAGCGAGAGGTCGTAGCTTTTCCACGCCGCCGACGACAAGTTTGTGGAATCTTGTTTCGTCTGATAGTTCGTCTAAGAGTTCACGGCTGCATATGATGTTTTCCACGTTTCCGCCGACATCTAGTGCGAAGAGTTTTGCTGCGATTGTATTGTTAGAGGGAGTCGGGGATAGTAGCGGTTGGTGACGTACGATAATCTTTGGCGATGTCGATTATTGATTGCAGAGAGTTTGTGACGTCGATGTCGAGAAGGTTTCCAATGATCGGAAGGCCTGGAAAGATTAGCTTGTGATTGTAACGGTGTTGAATGTGATGCTACCCTTTGGTCCAGGGATTTGTCCCTTACGCTTCTCATCTTGCTTTTTCGATTCTTGCTTTACTGCCATTTTAGGTTCGAAAATACAGAGTTAATTGTCTTTAAGGTTTGTAAATGGTTGTAATATATCGTATAAGATCAAATCGCCTGCGGTTTAAAGTAGATTCTTGCTGCTGTTGATGTTTTTGATGTTGATGGAATTGCTACTCAAACATAGCTTCTTCTAGACATGTTATAGTCAAACAGCACGAGTCTGAGCAATTCATCTCCACGCTCTTCTCCAAGACTACGCATTGATCTCATTACTCTGACCTTGGTGCTAATACCCGGTCTGTAACTCCGCATTGACCATCATCAACGCCCGCTGACTACTCCGCCCGCGCCAAGTCCCCCAACGCCCGCGGGGCGCGGAAACCGGCACACAGCCTTATAAAACTCCCCCATGAAATTTGCTCCGCGGCCCGCCGGTCGGTACCCCGCGGGCGCCCGATACTGTTGTACCCTAAAAATAAGGGGTCAAACTTACAATGCGACGAATCAGAGATGATCAATTATGTCGGATTATCCGAAAAACAGTCTTCGTGTTTGAGTTTGGCTACCGTCCCGTCAGGAATTTGGCAACACAGACCGAGCCCTGAATCTCAGCCTTGTCTTTGGCACTGACAGCCCGGAGA
This sequence comes from Fusarium sp. NRRL 66894, assembly GCA_014824365.1. Taxonomy (NCBI): domain Eukaryota; kingdom Fungi; phylum Ascomycota; class Sordariomycetes; order Hypocreales; family Nectriaceae; genus Fusarium; species Fusarium sp. NRRL 66894. Next base: position 74,258 of record JABEEQ010000152.1, on the reverse strand, counting down.
ACAGGGCTCCGTTGGGGGAATTATCATACGAGAAGGGTCTTCACGGTGCCCTTGATGCCCGGAGCGAAAAAACATCGTTAAAATTTCATCATTAAACTAAACTGAAAATGTCAAAAACTCTATATATCCTAGAACGCTTGGCGCCCATAAGTATCACAGCACAGCCCCAGCTCCAGTCCTGCCCCGACCGCAAGTTTCAGAGGTTTCAGAAGTCTCTGATGACGAGCCCATTTCGTACGACTGCGTAGGCGCTGGAGATGGTTGACGACGACGGCGACGGAAACGCACGAGCCTCCACATTCTGTTGTTGGTGTTGGCGACGCTTCCACCGCTTCCGGGTCTTGCTCGACGGACGAGGAACCATTGTGCTGTCATCAACACCATGGCACTGTTCCATACAAACGCTGCGATCATACCGATAGATACTGCCCACGCGAGGGAGATCTGGATATAGCATAGGCCCATGACGGAAAGATCATCAAATCCATCGGTTAGGGCAAAGCCGGAGATCATGAGAATGACTTGGCAGACAAACATGTCAAAGTATTTGATGTTCTGAAGCCATCGCATTCCCATGGCTGTTCGTCTCATTCGTGAGTCGAAGAAGAAGCTAAAGAAGTAAAGTAACGATGCAAAGCCTGCAAACACTACAGTAACAAGACCAATAACCTGTTTGACGCGTTAGCCAGCTCGTCATCAATCTTCTATCGGAGTAAATACCCCGTGCTCAGTTCTGAAATGATCTGATGTGCCCATTGCGATGATTGCCGCCACTAGTCCAGCGATGACGAGAGGTGTAAAGACAAACGCACGTAGTACAGACTCCCATTTCTGAACAGTATGCTTTGCAACCGGTTTATTGATCAGGTCACAAAGCACAGTACTCGACTCCATGAGTAGAATAATGGGATACACCAAGAAGAAAGCAATTATCATGCATAGTGCTGTAAATGGTCAATATACCGCATCTCATCATCTAGAAAGTGAACATACCGTGAACATAAGTCAATGTAATGAATGTATCTTGATCAACAGTATTGACATCAAAATGCTTCGTCGCAAGATCAACAGTGAATAAATTCCCCGTCGCGTTAAAGGTATACGGTCCCCCAGAGACATAACTGCTATTCCACGATTTCGACTCTGAGAGGTTCGCACGCAATAGCGCTAGGAGACCGCCGACACCAGATTGATGCCAGCACGTTTCTCGTGTGTGAAGCTTCGAAATCTCATGATGTAGAAACTGCTCCACGTAAGCCGTCCTCGCGGTGCTATTCATGGTCTAAGAACGGTGTCGCGTCAAGCTAGCACTGAAACGGGCTGTTTGCCCGTTGAAACAAAAGTACGGGATTATTTCCAAGCGAGGAGATCGTATGATAAAAAAGACGATAAGGTAGAGATCAAGAAAGTTTACTGTAGATTCAAATATTTCACAATTAGGACAAAACAGATCAAGCAAGGCCCCTTCAACCTTATGAATCCACCTGATACGTAAAACGCCAGTGGCTTCTCCGGAAGAACATATCGAGTAATTACCAATAAATTGCGGATGCCCGGGGCTGTTTAAGCTTTTACTACCCTGTTTCAGAGAAGGAAAATAGTAGCTCTTGGTCGGGGCGACGTCGAGCAAAGTTGACTGCCGAGTCAGCGGGCCCACTAAGATAAAAAGGAAATGGCACAGGGCGCATGCGTAATGAAGCCCATTATGCCGGGTATCCGCTTAGGGTAGTGACAGGGGTAAACGTGGTTGATCTATTATACAAGCGAGAGCGAGCTCCGATAAAACGCGAGCCGGTGACGAATTTCGAGCCCGCGGGTCCGATGGCACGGTTGAATGTTGGGAATAGTATCATATTAAGGCTTAGAAAGAAATACTCAATTGACGACGTTTTCGATATAAAGAGACGTATTCAGCTTGCCTTTGAGGCGTAGATGCAACCATCAAGCTTACAATCCAACAGCAATAAACAAAATGTCACCAAGTCCAAAGCCAAAGTCTTACATTCGGCGTCTCGGTCAGATGTAAGTATCCCGAGAATACCGTGCTATCAACTGCGCTGACAAAATTAGCGAGTTGTGCCAATCAGCGATGCATAACCTCGACTACTACTGCAGTACAGTCCTCACATGCCGGTACACACTCCCACCAACCCTCCACGGCTTCGATAAGCAAGGCAGAGTCTTCCGACGCTTCGACCAAGCCGTTGCCCAAACCGTCCTTCAATTTCCTCTCCTACAAGTCGGTCTAGTTGGCGAGAGTACGAAAAAGCCAGCTTGGGTATCACTTTCGTCCCTTGATCTCGCAGACCATGTATCTTGGGATGTTCGACCGGATTCAAGCGATTATGAAAAGGCGTTTGAAGCGAATCTCGAGTATCAGCTCGACGCCAAGTTCGAGAATATTGAGACGCGGCCTGGATGGAGAATATGCCTGATGCGAACGAGAACTGACAACTTTGTTGATGTCATGTATATTTGGAACCATGCCAACCACGATGGTATGAGCGCCAAGATATTTCAACAAACACTACTCCAGAGCCTCAACAACCCTTCTGCTTCATCACTCCTTCGAAGCGGATCTCGAGTTATGACGACTTCTATATGCAAGGATAGCTTTCCCCAACCCCAGGAGAAGCTGGCCAAGCACAATATCAGCTTAGGATATGCATGTTCGGAGATCTGGCATGGTCTTGGTCCATCTTGCTTCCACTCAACAGAATCAAAAGCTCGCTGGGCGCCTATCCAGCCTGACCCTTACATCACACGTTCCAAGGCCATGGATATCGACGCTATTACCTTGAAGAAGCTTCTGACTCAATGCCGCGAGAACGATACTACGCTCACTGGCCTTCTACACGGAATAGTTCTGGCCTGTTTATCCGTTGACATCAATGAGGGAAACACCGACGCCTTTGAAGTCGCAACAGCAATGGATCATCGGAGGTTCTTGCGCGAAGAGCTTCGACCGTCAAAATATGCATCACTTGACCTCGACAACAGCATTCAGAACTGCACTGCATCACACTGCCACACTTTCGACCACGAAATCGTCAGCGACATTCGAGCTCAAGCACGCATCAACAATTGGCCCGCACAACCCATCGGCGATTTAGAGCCCATGATCTGGAAAGCAGCGCAGCAGATCCGCAGAGATATCGAAAAGCGCCTCGACACTGGTGTGAACGATAATGTAGTGGGATTGATGAAGGTGGTATCTGACTGGCACGATTACCTCAAGTCACTGGAGAAGAGGCCCCGTGAACTATCGTGGGAGGTTACCAACCTTGGTGTTATTGATGGTAAGGCTGAGGATGATGGTTTTGCGGTGGGGAGGGCGAGGTTTACGCTGAGTGGAACTGTTGTTGGGCCGGCTATTCAGATTAGTATGGTTTCTGTGAAGGGAGGGGATTTGTCGATTGAGCTTTCTTGGCAGGATTTACCGGAGATTCATGATGTTGCTGAGAGGTTGGTGCAAGACTTGCGAGCTTGGCTGTTGTATTTGGGTGCTTGAGAGTCATGTTTGATGAATCATAGCGTGTTAGAATTTTCTTAGATTTTAGAAATAGATAGATCTTGTGTTGCCATTGTAATGATACCATACATATAAAATGTCAGCTTACAACGTTATAAACATCAGGCCTCTCATAGGATATCAGCCAATTGGTACAGGTTTCTTGGGTATCACTCGCGAATGAAGTATTGTTGTTCAATCATCACCTTAACCTCAAGCTAATGTGCTCTAGAAGGCGCGTCATTTAAGATTTGATCACTAGGCAACTTCATGATCAAAGTGTCCGTATTCCACATGATTTAATGTAGTTTCAGGAATCAACGACGCCGATCTTTTTACCTCGTAAGAAAACTACCGCTCAGGTATCTATCACGATACCAAAAACACTTAGGCTTAACCATCTGGCGCTAAGCTTTTATTAGTAGAGTCTCAATCAACTGTACGTTGGGTCGAAGAACAGATGTAAGAGCTGAGTCGTGAGCACCACCACGAAAATACCCTGTATCAACCTTAGTATGTAGCTTAGAGCCTTGTTGCAACTGACCTGCCAAGCCCGGCTGAAGAGCAGGGCCATGTCCTCACTAAGTTTAGCGTGACAGGGGGTAGAGTAATAAGCTTCGAGACGCGTACGATCGCTAGCCAAAAGTGCCTCGTGTTTTCATCGCTATCAACTTCCTTAATTATTATCAATGGAATCTCATGCCGAGATCCCTCTTACCGTGAAGTAGACATGGTTGACTGTTGTTGACATGACTCGCAGGGCTAATTTCCAGTGTTTGAACCAAGATCAACTCCAAGTCAAGGCTTAAATGAGAGGCTTTCAGGAGTGGGGTCAACTAGAAATAGTGCACTCAGCTACAGCTGCTAGGGAGCCAAAACTAACTAATCTAAGATCTACCAAGTTAAGACTAAATTTACCTAAGGCTTTTTGTCATTTAGGATAGAGGTCCTAAGTTTTCTTACCTCCCCTAGCAGCTCATTTAAACGCTTGAATGGTGAGGCGCAAGATCTACTCGAGCTTATTATCCGATTCTAGAAATACAAGACGTTTCCGATGAATTCCATTCTTTAAATCCTCCCGAATCTTATTAAACTTCTCTTTATTCATCTCCACAATTTCCCATTCCTGCCTCCTCTCCTCTTCCGTCAACGGCGGAGGAAGTATACCCTCAGGCGGATTATACCATTGCTCTTCAGGCACTTTTGTTCCATCGATTCCACGCCAGAACTTCTCGACTTCTGGTTCATAAGGTAGACGATCAATAAGAGCTTTTATGAGTGCAGGCCGCAGAGGGACGGCGTAGTGGATGTTGCGATCAGCGTCGAGAAAGCGGAAAACCCCGTCTTTGCCGAGGTCTGCTAGGCCCATTAGGTCAGGGTCGCGATCCATGTTGCGTAGAATGTCGCTTATTTCTTTTTGCTCGGGGGAGAGATCTTTGTAGGCGATGCCTTCGCTGCTGCAGCATGTCGCTTCAGGCTCGACTGGCTTGTGTATCTTCGTGCTGGGTTGAGACATGGTTTGTAGGATTCTGCTGTAAAGAGGAAGATGGGAGGAAATGGCTTATGGAATTTGAGCCACAGATGCTAGAAGCGCCTGGTGGGTCGGTCTTATCAACCATAACGGCCATGCAGCATCATTCAGGTCGACATGTGATAACTGTCTTCTAATCCTTGCTATTGGATCAACCTAACCAACAACTGCAAGGGGATGGCACGATCTGATAACGTAACGCTTTATTACCGTGGACTATTTACAAAAGTTCCTTCATATCTATAATCCTGCTATGGTCTGATCCCAGTCAAACAGCCCTAAAGCGATTCTCTCTGCAGCTCGACAGTCACAGGATGTCTAAAGCCCCTGATGACTTCAAATTACGTAGATCTCAAGTTCAAATGCACCTGCCTCTCTTGAAAACCACACCAGTGAGTCCAGAACAAACATGACAGTGAGAGTATTGAGAGCAAAGGCCCGGGCCAAAGCAAGGAGGATGGGAACATTTATTTCTAGGACCTCGAACCTCTGCATCTCTCTTGTTAGGAGTTTGCTGTTCGTCTTCAGGCTCCGGGTCGTTCTTCTCCAAGTCCGTGAGTAGGTCGAACACTTCCTTGCTCATTTGATGATCTGTTGCCAGAACAATCTTTTCATCAATTTCAATAACGAAACCTCCGTACTTGGGGAGTAGAACTCCTTCAAATCGAGGAGCAGCGTGTAATTCGTCCCAGTTGGTAACCCAGACGGCATCTTCTGGGATTTCAACGGTATACTTAGCGCTCACCATGCTACCGACAAGCAAGGTGATGAATAGGGACGAAACTATAGCACATCGGTCATTACTCGTTGACTTCACTACACCAGGGAGTTATAGTCGTACTCAGCTTCATCTTGATAGCTTGTTGACAAGTCCGGTCTATGATTCTGTAATGCAAAGGCCGTAAAGTAGTTGGGAGGCTATAGTGATATTTTGATGAGTTTAGGTCCATCAACCAGTATTTTATAAACCAAGAAGAGTCACTATCACATGATGGGTAAACTGTCTCTCCAACCAAATCAATGATAAAGCCTACAACAATGCTAGCCATGAAAGCGACTTCCATAAAAGAGTTAGTCAGTAACATTCAATGACCTTTTTTCTGCATGTTGGTTACGTAGAAACTAATAAAATTGATCCAGATACCCGGTCATTTCAAGAGAAAACATCAAGTCTCAGTTGATAAGCATGGTTTCAGCAAGGCCTTCTCTACTGTGCCACGCTCGAACAGATGGAATACCCTGGCTAACCGAGTTAGGAGCCCCTACATAGGAAGGAACTCTACAGGATCAGTATTGCTAGAACCATTCATGTCTGTTGCCTTGTAAATCTCTTCTCTTCCTGCAAGAATGACATGTCAAAATCTCCACAGCGGCCATGGTGAAGGGCCAACAAAAGCCGCATATCAATCGCTCTTCAGGTTTTCAGAGAACATGTGAAGCCGAAAGTGAGTATTTATTTTATCATTTTATCACCAACAGAGAACGGCAAAAATGTGGTAAATAGGTTTATAGACAAAAATCACATCTATCAAGAGCCGAACGCTATACCAGTAGTACATAATATATTACTCCTTCATTCTATAAATGCATTCTGCTGAACAGTAACACTGGCAAATTCTTGAAGAAAACAAGCTTCTCTATATCAGATTGCTTAGCTTTCCGCTTCAGCTCCTCCTGGAACCAACTCGTGTGACTCGTCAAAGCAATGCGCGCCAAGTTTCAAACAAGCTGAACATACATCAAAGTCCCCGCTATCACAGATTCCGCAATGCATATGCCCTTGATCAGAGATATTTAACCAACATATATCGCAGTAAGTTCCCTTCTCTTCAACCCCATCTTCTTCTGTAGCCGCCTCCGCATCAATTCCCAGATCCCGATGACCCTCCGTTCCAGCTAGTAGCCTCGTAACTGCCTCGTGACCGCGACTTGCGGCCCACCAGATCGTCGTCCTACCGAACCTATCGCTTGAGTCAACATCCACAGCACCCGTGATAATAAGGGCCTTGACGATGTCGGTGTGGCCAAACCTAGCTGCAATTGATAAAGGGGTCGAGCCCCAGTTGTCAGCCTCATCGATCGGCCCCGATGCACCTATAATAAGGCTGACAACCTCAAGGTGCCCTGGTCTGCAGGCATGATGTAAAGGAGTGCGGCCTGGATTGTCTTTGGCGGTGATATCAGCTCCCTGTTGGATAAGAAGCTGCGTTACTCGTAAATGCCCCGTCGCTGAGGAACAATGAAGTGGTGTCTCTCCAGCAGCTCCTTTAACATCCAAGCCAGCGCCTCTCTGGATAAGAATCTCCACTATATCGACAAAGCCGCCGTATGAAGCCAGGTGGAGGGGCGCAAGACCGTCCACATCAATGGTGTTCACATCAGCGCCGCTTTGGAGCAGCAGTTCTAGTACGTTGTGGTAACCTGACCGAGGGAAATCAGGCGATGTGGTATCCGCTTCTTCGTCGACATCACTTATGAATCCATTATAGTGACCATAAGAGGCAGCTAGAAGTAATGCCTGGGGTTCTGTTGGTGCAACACCCTTGCTGATCAGAGCCTTGGCCGCGTTGAGGTGCCCGCGACCAGCAGCTACATCAAGCAATGAGAACATGTGATCTTGGAGTTGTATCCCACTGAGTTCTGCACCTTCGTCTATGAGCAACTCAACCAGTTCTGAGTAGTCATACCAAACAGCGAGCAACAATGGTGATAAAGGTGTCGAACCCCAGTTGTTCCTCTAAAGTTTCCTCAGGCTTAGTTCATGTGTCTCGTCGAATATCAGGACGCCAGCTTACTCTTGAGCAATGTGGACAACACGGCAGCAGAACTAAACAGTGAAATAATACCACCATGCTTTTAATAGAAAATCATATTATATGTGTTGTCTTTGTTCACTAATAATTTCTATTTCCGATCTTAACTTAAGTTAGAAACTTCATTAAGTTCCCTTGAGTTACTTTAAATACATTGACTGAAGTACCAAGAATTAAGTTCATTAGATAGAACCATTATAAAACAAAAGTTAGATAGCAATATATTAACTATTGCATAAGAGTGACAAGTTTTAATAGATGTACTGTTATAGAAATATAATTAATTATTATGGGAATGCTGTCGTTGGGGGGAGTGGACAGGAACTTAAGCACTTAATGAAGTCTTGTGCACACTTTGATATTCAGTCTTGCGAAGAAGACTAAGTAGTTTATGGTAATATTTATGAGCTGTCTGGGTTAAGAGAAATATGAAAGTTAATTATTATGAATCTCGTGACTAGTATGAATACTTGGTGGTTAGAATTTCAGGTTCAGGAATATGGGTTTGGAATTTAGAAAATACTGAGGATAAATAGAGCTTAAGATTAACAGTAATAAGATCCGTCAGAAAGATAGAAAGATAAAAGAAATAAGTTAAAGAAACTTTAAAGTAAAAGACCATTAATCTCTTAGTAGTTAATTATTATTTGAATGGAGGGAAGAACAATAGGCAATGTGAAGTTGTCTTCTGAATAACAGCCAGGTTATTGAGACTCTGGTAAAGTACAGGACTTCAAAGGAAGAACAAGTCAGTTAAAGTTTTATCTTACACGTAAGTTAGCAGTATCAATATTGCATTTCACTGAGAGGAGATTGGTTGCTGCAAGACTCAAGCATTGCATGTCAGCAACAGATTGACAACAACTTAGTAGTCAGAGGGAGTATTGGTAGTAGTAAGCTCAGATAAACACAATCACAAACTGGACATATCTTTAAACGAGAGTCTCGTTTTAGGAGTACGACAAATCAATCCAAGATCTATAGTGAGCTGAGCAATGATGAGCTCAGGCTCAGAAAATGAAGCTATCACGAGATTCGTGAGGTGGGGTTCATCCAGGTGAGTCTGGTGTATAACACCTCAGCGGCAGATCTAGGGCGAGTTTGTGGGCGCATTAAACTGATATTAATAGAATTAGATATGAGCTTCTTAATGAAACCAAATTGAGAGAATTTGGATAGTTATTGGTGGCGGAATGAAGCTATCATGAGATTAGTAGGGCGGGACTCATATGAAAGTGTCTGGGTGTAAGTGTACTACACCTGAGCGGCATATCTAGACAGAATTTACGGGCGCATTTAATTACTACTAATAAAATGAGACTCAGGCTTTTTAATGATACTAAATTTGTCTAATTTGGAGTATTATTGGTGGCAGGAAGGCAATTTTAGTATGTGGAAAATTGGTGTAAAGTTCGCCAAAAAATGGGGCTTCCCGCGCCCCCTATCCTAAACTCATCATTCTGACTTTCGCCAAAAAAGTGAGAAGTCCCACTTCCATTTATTGAGTTGTCCAGACCACGTCTCATCAATTAATGACCACATAATTAATTCATTGAATCTGCCAGTATTTCAATTCAGAGTCTCAGCTATTTCTCAGTCTCAAGCTCTCTTAAATTCTCATTCTCATTCTTCTTCACACTCTAATTATAACTGCCATTCTTCTCATTCCCACATCCATAAGTCTCATGCCATACTCATTCCAGCGGCTTCAAAACAGCACACACAAACGGCTCATTCTCTGAGTCCTCATCCGAGTCCTGGACAACCCCCCATGGAGGGTAGTAAAAAGAAAGTGGCATCTTTGAAGCCTCCTCGAAAGATTTATCCTCCAACACAAGATCATCACCAGTTGTCTTCTCAATGGTATGCTTGAGCCCAGGCTCATGCTCATTTGCAGGTGATAGTGGCATCTCTTCATCCTCAGAGGTATCTTGAGAGTCTGGAATAACCAGCCAGGGAGGGTAGTTAAAAGAAGAGGGCATTTGTGAAGCCTCATCGAAAGACTTATCCTCTAACACGAGATTGTCGCCCATCAGTTCCTCAATGCTCATGGTATGTTCCAGCTTAGGTTTCTTCAATGGTGACGGTGAGACTTGGTCATCAGTCGCTCGCTTGGGAGCAGGTAACTGTCGACCAAGGGATGCATCATGTTCCTATGACATTTAGAACTTGGGAATAATAAGAATAATCTGAGACATGTACTTACTCGATGCCTGAGCTGCTTTAAGTGTGCTTTTAAATAACTTGGGGCACGAAATATCTGGCCATAGCAGGACAAACCAACGACGCGACACATTAGTTTCCCATCAGCTTCCCAGTCTAACTCCGAGTTTGGCAAATGGCTGTAAAAGTTCTCTTGATTGCGTTTGACTGACTCCCTCTTGAATGCTGGTACTCGTGCAACTTGTTCAGCCATAACTTCTGTCCCTGATATAACAGTAAGCACTTGCAAGGTTGTAACGAAGTCGACCACACTGACAGTCTCTAGTATCAGGCTCTGTCTCTAGATCCACCGGAGTTTCAGGGGGTCCATCTTCCTCCTGGAATTCAGGAGCATCCGGAACATTGTCGGGCCAGATGATCTCAGTGTCTTCGATAGGAATCAGGGAATTGTTTTCAGTGGGTTGCGCCATCGTTGCTGCTTCAGACAGAGGACAGACAATGGGATAGATGACCTAAGGTAGACATGATCGTGGCGCAAGAAGCGGGAGGAGTACAAGAGATCCATATCTCGTGACTTGAGGGCGAGATGTCGTGAAGTTCGGAAGGAGCGACTTTGAGAAGGAGCGACGAGCTGGTTGCTGTGGGGCAAGATGTAGTTGGGAAGATCAAGAGGAAGAAGACGATAAGCTGAATTTGGTATAATTTGGTATGGTTTATTGAGCTATAAACTTGCAAGAAAAGGAAAGTTTTGTAGTCAAGAGAATTCATGGTGTTGATACTGCGGATGTCTTTAGGGTCACCGCAGTACTCACCTCTGTGATTCACTGCAATATAATACCAACTTCTACACAGAGAGTAATTGTATTAAACTCCTTTCTCTAATTTTAACATCACTTGCTTCTTTCATTCTCTCACCTTTATTCTGCAATCCTACACAGGAAGACATTTAGCCTCACCACTTCAACATCACGACAGCACCATTGCAAGCAGACAAACTCCTTCATATTCGTTTAACTATCTCCAACACATCACCTACTGTTACTGTCAACAATCCAACATGACAGATCTCCTTTTCTCGACGTTCCCCGCTCTCCCTCGTGGCGCGCAAACACCACCACAAGCAATTGCCTTACGAGGCAACTACGCATTTGACGATACCGCAAGCCATGTTCCTCAATCACTACGAAACCGTGTCCCTGTCGCGATGAAGAAAGACGGCAAACTCCATCTCTACAAGAACGAAGAAGGATTCCTCTATGGCAAAAGCCCTACTGGAGGATGGGGATCGGCTCTCTTTGTCCGGAATGGGGTTCATTTACACGGCAAGTTTCTACATGAGGTTACTTATGCAAGATGCTAACTGATAATAGTTGTTCTCCCACTCAGCTATATGGTCATTGGAAAAGACTTTCGTCCACTTCTCGATAAACAAAAAGATCACGCTCCCCCTGTCATCACCCAAGTCCCTGGCGTTTCTGTCCGATCTGGAAGCACCAAGCTCAAGAGGTTCATCAGAACTTTCTGGAGTACAATCCGGCAGGATGCAACTACATTGCAGCCTCTAGGAGTAGGCCATAACCGATTTATGGAGCTCTTCTCTGATCAAAACTTTACCACCAATGTTGACATGCTCCTCAGCGGTTTAGTCCCTGAAGCTAAGCGAATTCTACAAGATGGCAACTTCGGTTTACAGGATCTGCTTGGGCTCCCGGATGCTACTATTAAAACGAATCACAATCAGGGGATATACCTACGTATTTACCAAGATGTTGGTGACCAGGATGCCGTTGGACTCTATGTTGGGCGAAGCATTGATATAACGAGGCGGATGATGGATCACGACAAAAATACCGTGAGCCGCACACAAAAACAAAACTCTTGCCATTATCGGATCGCGCGACAAACCACAGCTGACAAACGCCACGCAGTTAAGATTTATTCATGGAGTATGGATACCCAAATCCCGACTTCCGTCCTCGATATGGCCGAACAAACAATGATTGTTCTTCTTGATTGCTACCACCAAATGGTTACAAGCACCAAGCAAAACCCAAATGAGAAAGATAAATGGGTAAAAGTGCGCAATCAGGCCGCCTATTTGCGGTCAGTTGCAGACAAGACACGCGATACTGTTGGCTGGCAGAAGCATCTCGATGCTGAAACTATTGGTTGTAATATTTCCAGTCCCCTCTTCGATGCATCCACGAGTACTCTTACGATTGGATGCTTCAAAATGCCTGTTCTTGATCCTGATATTCGCACCTTTACCACCTACAAAAAGAATGCCTCTTTCTCTTCAAGCCCTACTTCGCCGAACAAATTGTTAATGGGATTTTGGTTAGATGCAGGTCAGGTTCACTTCGACTTTTGGATACACAAAGCGTGCTTCCAGGCCTTTATTCCTACTCATGGACTCCTTGTCTTTGAGATCATGGATGATCATGGTCCCCATGAAAACGCCTGGCTGGGCTGTCCAACTGTCGGGCCCTTTCAGAACTTTACTGAAGCTTCTTGTTTGGCAGTTCGTGCTGAGTGGCTTGATGTACCTTCAGGTGAATGGCGCACCGCACCGATTCAGTCATCTCAACTTCATCGCTGGGGAGTTAATATCCAAAAAACGATTTGGATGCGAGCTATGTCGCTTATCCAGCTTCTTGAAGGGATAGTCTGGACAGAACCTCTGAATGGGTTCAAGACTCTATCGCTTGGCACACGGAGAGTCCTAGAGCTTACTGTCGACCATTTACAACAAACATGCCAGTGGGTTCAAAGGCAACCAAAAGGTGCTACACCTGCCCCGGCACTAGCTTCTTGGAGTGAGAACTTCAACTTGATGGCAAATCAATTTGGTCACGGCTCTACTTTCGTGGGATGTGATCCCCCTACCCGTGTTGAACTCGGGTTGCATATCAAAGCCGGTGTAATGTGTGATTTCTGCAAGTATTCAAAGTCTTCCCACGGGTATAAATGCGAAAGGGATCCTGAGCGAAATGATATATGGGTATGTAAACGCTGTTCAGAGATGAACCGTCCCTGCTCATGGACTCCGATGAGTGTTTCATTAGAGCTCTGGGGAAGAGGTCCGCCGAATCTCATGACTGGACCGGATGACGGCCTTGCGGTATATCCAACGGGACCACACCGCAAGCTTGCTTTCCACCCAACAATGTCTATTGAACAGCAGAGCACAGCAATTCGCGTTGAACCTCCATTTTCTATGGATTCAGCTGGTCTTGAAGATTTAGAGGAGGAGGATGGCGATGAGGAGTGAGAGAACAGGGAAATAAGCGGTTATGGCGTTTACTTTGTGGAAGCAAATGGTCTTTGGGAGGAGGACGAGCGCTGAGGTGAAGATGGACAGCCAATAAATGGCAAATGAGACACATATTAGCTTGGAGCTGAGAGCAAATGGTCTGCAGGTAGGAGAATGAGCACTGAGGGAAGAATGAATTGTGAATAAATTGGCAATAGCTTGGAGTTTATAGTAAATGGTTATCTTGCTTTATTTAATTGGCTTAGTGGTAGTTGAATTATTTTCACTAAGTTAATTTCTTGGCTTGTTGTTCTGGTCTAAAATCTGGTTCTTTTACTGTGCTATTGCGACACTGCCGATTTTGGTGGAGTTTTCAATTTTTAAGGGGTACCCCTTGATTTTTGGATTCCCCACCAAAATCGGCCGCCCCACCATTTTGGGAGTGTCCAGATCAAGTATTCCAGCTTCGCCCCACCATTAAAATCAACTCATGTTAATTCCAGTCAGCTCAGTTATAACCTTAGTATAATTAAGTCTCATCTCCCTTACTTCTTTAATCCCCAGTATATTATCTCCTGTTTAACTGCTGAGTATATTGAACAGCCTGCCTGTTCCTCCTTTCGGCTCTCGCCTCTTGTCGCAACCCCGGACAGCTCTCACCTCTTCACGTAACCCCAGACATCAACAACATCAAACTACAAATTAACTCCACAATCAAGAGTCAAGCTACTATGTCTCTATCTTCCAGCTTAATATGCCATGCCTGATACTCACCTCAGCATGCATCCACGTTCAGCATAGCTTAAGCGTAGTATACTTCTAAACTTAGCTGGTATTTAGTCCCAGTTAACAGACAAACTCAACTCCTGGCTTACATTGCAGATGCCATACTATACTTATTGTATTTATTATTTACATTTTGTTCTCTTTATCTCACGAAGTGGTGAATGTTATCATGGCCAGAGACAGCATGTTTACAGCGAAGTTTCTAAGCAGCCCAAATATAAACATGTCAAAGTTAAGGAGAGCATGCCGACAGCGAGGTTTCTAAACAGCCCGGCCATAAACAAGCAAATGTTAGAGACAACATGTCGACAATGATGTTTCTCAGCAGCACTGTGCAGACAATGTTAGAGAAAGTTTGTCGACAGCAACAAGACTTGCTGTCTTTAGTCCCTGGGAAGTTGCTAACCGTAAGTATAATTGTAGACAGCGTATTAATAATAGCTCAGCAGAGCAAGTCCATTTTGAATCATCTAAGATGTCAAGTTTTATCTCAGTCAACTACTGTACTAGATCTACTTTATAGAATGCCGCAGAATACCGCATTCAATTGGTGTTCATATTTTGAATAGACTTCACTGGAGTAGAGCTGACGCAGACCGCGCCACATGTATCTCAAAAACTAGAGTGATGGAATTGTTTCATTCAATTGGTGTTCATATTTTGAATAGGATTCACTAGAGTATAGAATTTAATCTAGCTAAGAGCTGTCACAGATCACGCGCCTTACCGCATTATCTTAATTAAATACTACCATTGAATACCATATTTTGATTCTGGAGCTGAGCCAGTGTTGGAGTTGCATGCTGACAGTAGTCTCATCATAAGTGGTCATAAAGATCCACATTTGTAAGTCGCTCTTGGCATCCATTATTATAATACAAATTATATTTTTAATATCTCTACCTCTTAGCAGTTCCATCCCTCTCTTGCTTTGCTTTTTTGGACTCCAGCATATGGAGTTGCGCAGCAACCTGCAGTTTATGGCCAAGACAAACTTCACTACGTATTGAAAAACGCACCTAGGATTGCATATTAAAGATGTTTACTGAGTGAATACTGTTTGCTGTCTGTCTGTCGATCTTATGCTATTGTGTATTGATTGCTGAATGATATACCGGGTGCTCTCCCTTATGACTCTGCATCATCTGGCTAATAAACACCAAGTCGTAAATTACCAGGATCTACCCTAGCAGTATGGTTGTTGCTTAGAGCTGAAATATCAGCAATGAAATAAATGGCCTTTGCGAATAAAACACCAGCGTAACTGGGAAGAATGTCTGAGCCATGGAAATGACATTGCAGTTGTGACTTTAATATCATCGACAATACAGCTTGATTAGAGTTGCTGGTAAGGATATGTTAGAAATATGCCTTGAGATCCCATGTTGGTATGTGTGGTAGAGAAGAATAGTGCAAACATAAATGCCATATGATCTAAATTCAATCATAAATAATAGATAATATACATAATCTTGTTTCACTATGTGTTTTATGGCTTAACTATCCATAAACATCTTGACTTTCTCGATAGTATTACTAAAGTATAAAAGCATTTTAGATCTATTGATATGGCTAGAGAACATCTTAGCAAGGCTGAATAAAATAATGGCCACTAAGCTTTAAATAATTTAGACATATATCAAAATCTCCACCGTCACAGATTCCCCAATAGATGTAGTCCTCACCAGAGATATCCGACCAACATATGTTGCAGTAACATCACTGTTAGCATATCAATCCATACCTCTGTAAGTCCGGATCGACTTTCTTAACTTCAAGCCCAGAATAAGGGCGTCGAATTGCCAAATGATCCATTGGACGCCACCTGATTGACATCAGCACCCCTTTTGATAAGAAGCTTGACCAAGTCGACGTTTCCGACGCTAGAGGCCATCGAAAGTGGCGTGACCCCCTCAGCCGTTGGATTTGAAACATCGGCTCCCCTATCGAGAAACTGTCGAGCTGCCTTGACATTGCCACTCGCTGAAGCTACGTTGAGTGCTGTGTGTCCCGTATCATCAACCACTGAGACGTCAGCGCCCCTTGATAGAAGGAGTTCTGTTATTCCATTGTCTTCGTCTTCCGCACTGATATGAAGTGGTGTTCGGCCTTCGTGACATATTGCATTGATGTCTGCGCCATTATCAAGGAGTAGTTGCACGGCATCTTTGCTCTCAGTAACGCAAGCCCAGAATAAGGGCGTCGAATTGCCAAATGATCGATCGTCCATATCGAAGTTCCCTTCTTGTATCAGATGCGCCACAGTGTCTGTAAGTCCACTGCAGACTGCAAATACAAATGGGCTTATCGATCTCTCTTGAACATCGGGTTCATCACCTAAGATCTTTGTCTCCACGAACTCTCTGACAAAGGGCCAATTCTGATTTTGATCGTTTAAGAAGGCATTGATGGCTCTTTGTAAATCTGGGTCAATTGTCTTAACGTCGCGGCAATGCTGAAACCATTTATCCACAGCGTAGAGCATGAAGTGAATTGTTGGCTTCTCGTTTTCGTTCGTCTTTAAGCTTTCCCATGCCCCAGGGAAGCTCACGAAACGAAGACAGTGTTTCGCTAGAGTGGCATTATGGAAGTTCTCGTTAGTGACACGAAGCTTCTCATTCGATAGTAAAGTAGAGTTGCCGGGAAAGCTCTTGAGGAGAAGGTATTCTTTGACGGAGAAATGTGACAGGTGAACTTCCTGTAAGCCGACAGAGTCCTCTTCCGAACTTTGAATGCGTTCGGGATTTTCGGTACTCTCAGAAGATAAAACATGCCGGACTTCAATGAGTGATCCACAAAGCTCGAGGATCATACTATCAACATAATCTTGATCGACGCAATCTGGCATCTCTTCCATGGGCAACTCGTCCATGTCTTCTGTCAAGAGTACGGCTTCCGTAATCTCATACACTGTCAACGGCCTCAGTGCAAACGCAGTCCATCGCAGTAGCGACAGAGCCCTTTCTTTGTCGGAGTCTCCCATTGAGTTGATTCTGTTCCATTCTCTGTCATAGAGACTGTCAAGCCCAGAAGGAGTCTCATCGATCTCTCGCTCCAATTGTTTTCTGCTTCGTCCCTTTCTCAGAGATCCTTCTTGAAGCTTCACCCATTGGAACTGACCCTCACTTCTGTCCTTCATCTTCAATGCAATAGACGCTCTGGTCGGTTCGTCCTTATTTGGTAGCTTCGCTTTGACGAGTTCAGAAGAGTATGCCATGAGGTCAGGTCCGACGTCGTCTGGAACAATGGTATATTCGCTATATCCAGTGAACTCAGAAAGACCTTGCTGAATGATGGGGTCGCCACGGCTTGAAATGAGAATCTTGGTCGCAGTATTAGAGGTAGCTTTATGTAATTCCTGGAGGAAATGCGGGACGGATTTCGTATCTGTATTTGTCATCCCTGCGCACTCATCCAAACCATCCAGAACAAGGACGCAGCCCGGAACACCGACGACAACATCTCGGAAAGTTCGCATGATAGTCGCTTGAGTTGCCAGTGGCTCATGTTGTGAAAGACGGACTCTTGCGACAATATCCCGAGCGGTCGAGTTTCGTTGCACGAGCATGATCAGCCACGCTCGAATTGTCGAGAAAGGATCATCACGGCCTTCATATCTTGATGATAAGAAGAAGTGCGCGACGGGTCCCTGTGCTGTTCTCTCGAGCTCTTGAACTATTTTGGCACAGAGGACCGTTTTCCCAAACCCAGCTGGGCCTTTTATCCAGAGCAATTTACTTGAAGAAGAGTGGGTTTGCCACTCGATGAACTCATCGCGATGGAGAATCCATTCACATGTTTCTTCAAGACGCTTGTCGTTAGAATCGCTGAACACATCGTTTGGCGGCGGAGCACCGAGCCACAGGTGCAAGTCTCGTATTTTCTCAGCTACCGATATTAGCCTGGCCAGTCAGTCTCGATAAGCGAGGCATTACCTTCCATCTCCTCCTCAATCTTCTGTAGCAGCTCCCGAATCTCTACAGCATATGGTTGCTCTCCCGAGCTTATAGATAGATCCTTGAAGCTTGGGTTTCGTGTCAAGGCTTTCGGGCTCGTAGACGCAATATCGGGAGAGACGACGCTATAGAGGTCTGATACGAGACTCGCAAGTGCTTGGACATGGCTTGTCTGCTTCAGCTTTCCGCGCAGAGCCCATGTTGTCTTCTGCCACCTTGAGATCTTAGAGCCATGTGAAGATAGATCTCCCGAGATTGGGAATGATGGAGTCTTCTGAAGACCCTTGGGGCTTGAGGGTTCATTTGACATTGCCGAGAAATCCTTGATGCTGTTCAAGAGGCCCTGGACCACTGCATACGTGCGCGGATTATCGAGATCTGGGTGATGATTCTCCGAGAGCTTGCCCTTACTTATACCGACACCGTCACCCCATCTTTCGAAGAGATGCATAGCGGCATTGAGTTGAGCGTCAAGCTGTCGTGAGTCGCGACCAGCTGTTCTGTACGAGTCAATCCTTTGCACAGCGTCCATGCAAGTGCTGAAGAGCCCGACAAGGCCAACCGCCAGCCCGACTGGCTCCATTATGCCTTTCTGCTCTCGCCAAGCAAGTCGAAAAAGTTGAACGAATATTCCAGCTCCGATGTTACCGCGCGTTATTTCCTTATCCTCGTGCTTACGGCGGGGTATACATGATGAGGCTGAGATAGAGTAAGCCCACTTCAGCTGCAACGCTAAGAGGTTGAAAATCGATGGGATAGCCAATGAGATCAAGAGCTTCATGCAAGCTCTCGCCGCGTGATACATTTGCAGCAATCATCACCAGGTTACCTGTCGAATGGTGAATGCTTGATACTTCGAGCATTGTTAGATATCAGCAATATGCACCGCGCTCTACGCCAAACCTCCCATCGTAAGCCAGCCACTATTCTTTTTGGCAAGCATGCCACCACTCTATTGAAATTCTCAAATCCTAATGTCAGGTAGTCGGTGGTGATCCCTGTCCGCATAGTAATAATAATGAGTGATCAATTTAAACACATGAGAATACCTGCAACAGACTGTCCTTAACGCGCGGCAGGTGTTTAGCAAGTACCACGGTATCCAGCACCAATCTGTTCACGAGTATATCCATTCGCTACTCCAGCATCCTGGCACTTGGTCATAAAGCCACCTCCACCAATAGCACCGTTGTAGTGTTCGTTACAAGTCTGTCCGTTCCATGCAGCCTGATATTTGTGTTAGCCATATCAATCTGGACACAAGATCCTATTAGGTAGGTACTCACTGCACCGGGATAGCTATCGCATGCGATGTGCGTGCCCAGTTGACGCCCCATCCATTATATCCGTTGACTGGTACTTTGGCCCAGTTGATGCAGCAGTTGTGCGAGCTATGGTCCTTGCTATTGGCGGAGTATTAGTCTTGGTTTCGTATAAAGAGGAGAGTTTCTGTTTACGCTTGGACAGTCCCGATGAGGAGACAGGAAATGATGATAGACTTGATAGCGGCCATCGTCGTTTTAGGCGTCATTACTCGGGGAGCTTGCTGTTGCTTCTTGTTGAAGGAGGGGTTATGTCTCTCTGGTGAGGAACGTGTCTGTGTATTTATATCCTGTTTTCTCCCTAATCTTCTTAACTGTTTATAGTTTGTACGTGCTAAGAATTAGATTTCATCTTATGATATTTTACACCACTTATACTAAATGAAGTGGATAACATCATATATTTTACTGGACCTCGCACAGACATTACATACCGACTTTTGGATGGCTTCGATTCATCACATAGCTTGCTAATAACACTTCTCTAATTCACTGTATTACTGTCAGTTTACTAAAACTAAGTAATTCTTAATTGAGTTTTACAAACCGGCTGTTACTCTTATGGGGCTGTATTTTAGATACTATTATGTTACCCATTACGGTGAACAATATTTATATGGCTGGACATAATGGACCATTGCATGGCATTAGTTCAAGAATTCAAGGTTTCGGCTATACCTGGCAGCTGCAAGTGGTCGTAAGGTAGCCAATGCATTATCTCACACAGAGATTACGGGAAGTCTAAGAGATTTCATTTTTCGTATTTTGACAGTCCGTGACTCGAGCCGTGCTGCGCATCTTTTCCGGAATAGCTATTGAGCTCGTATAGAATGGTTTGACCAGCACCGTCTAGCTTACGTGAACCTCAATTTCCTCATTGGCCTGAACTTTATCTCAGGTTATGACTCGTTGGTCTAAATTGACGAGAAGTTGCCCAGTGCTAAGACGTCTTGAACCGTTGGACGAGGAATTGAAAGTTAACGGGTTGACGTTCATTCGCGATAGGATATTAGGAGTCGGCACTGTTATCACAGATGAACTCCCAAGTTGACGCCACACATATGGCCTCGGAGGTTGTGTACAAGGTCGCGTGACCTCCAAGCCATTACCAGTTGTCCCATGCCAATACTCCAGACTGCATAATATGATATAATCCAGAGAGCCAATAAACAACTGTAGATAGCTAATCCCTCTCTCTTTTTCTCAATGTGCCAAGTTTACCCCGCAAGAGCATGTCGTACGCCGAGCCCCTTTCCCCAAGACATGCCGAGCCTCGACATCCGAAATGATGTTGTTTTCCCAGCCACAGCCAGTTTGATAAGAACTTCAGATAACAGCGATTGGTAAGTATGTTTCTGGGTCGACGCGTTTATTCCTGGGCATATTCTTGTGAGCATGCGACCAAGGCTTTGGGATTGTTAAAGAAGCAACAAAAGCCTCCAAGTTCACTGCTTTCAATTCATGTCCTCTTCTTATTATTATTATATAATAAGTTTACCGCTTATACAATCTCCTCGCAAAAATGAACGCCTTGCGCAAAATCGGAAACTTGATAGCCCCGCCTCCTCAAAAAGCAGAAGATGGTCGCGATCAATGGCCTTCACGCACAGCCTACCTCCTCGCCTCGTGCGGTGGCGCAGTAGGAATGGGTAACATGCTACGATATCCATCTCAAGGCTACAACAATAACGGCTTACAATGGTTCGTGCCGTGCCTAATGGCCGTCTTCCTCCTCGCCATTCCCGCCATGGCTCTTGAAATTGCCGCAGGGAACGCTTATCGTGGCGGAACCGTGGTGGCGTATAACTCAATTAGTCGGCGAATGAAGGGAATCGGCTTTTTGCTCAATTATGTCGCCTTCGTCGTCGTTATTTACTTCATGCCGATTCTGGCTTGGGCTATGGTTTACTTCCAGAAGTCTTTTACGAATAATTTGCCTTGGGCGGGTGATACGGAGAATTGGTTCATGTATGAGGCTGTTGGTGCGGTTGACCCTGATACATCTGGTCGGTGGGTTGTATACCCTGGTGTTTCACTCGATGGTCGGCTCGTCGGCTGGAATGCTTTTACATGGTTCACTGTCTGGCTCTGCATGTTTCGAGGAGTCGGTCTTACCGGACGCGTCGTCTACTTCACCATGGGTCTCCCTGTTATAATGGGTATCATCCTTATCGGGCGTGACGTATCGCTACCAAATGCCAGCGCGGGCATCAAGCTATATTTCGCCAGTTGGCATAGCTGAAAACTTGCCGGGGCCAGAATCTGGCGTGATGCGGTTGGCCAAGTCTTCTTTTCAACTGGAGTCGGTTTTGGGTACTACACAGCGTATGCCTCGTATAACCGCAAATTCGCCAACGCGGCACAAGATGCAGTCATTATCGTTCTGTTCAACTCGGCTTTCGAGGCCCTTGTTGCATTTGCCGTTTTCGGTATTGTTGGGTATCTAGGTATGAGACCTGAAGAGACTGGTGAGATTGGAAGTTATGGACTTGGTTTCATGACGTATCCCAAGGCTTTTGTCGAGATGCCTGCCTCGGGCTTCTTTTCGGTTATATTTTTCTTCACGATTATGTTACTTGGTATCAGTTCTTCCTTTGCTATGCTGGATGCGGACATGACATTGATCCTCGATTCCCCATTCGCCAGGAACTGGAGTCGTCCCTGGGTTGCCACCACCATGGTCACTATTTGCTTCCTCCTTTCGCTTCCTCACTGCACCCAGTTCGGTTACTTCTTCATGGATGGAATCGACCGATGGATCAACAACATCGGCCTCGTTTTCGTCGTCTGGGCCGAATGCATTGGTGCGACTACTCTATATCGTTTTGAGGATGTTGTTAGTCAAGTCGGAATGCCTTCATTTTCCTTGTACAATGTTGGTTTTCTGGGTGGTCAGCTACTGGGTATCATCGTCGGTCACACTGTGGCTCTTTGGGCTGGCGCTGTAGCTGGCTTCGGTCTCTACTTTATTTGCCTTACTTCTTCGTTGATCCTTGCAAAAGCACCAGATGCACATGGTGCATCGAGGTTACTGTCCAAGCACATGTTGATCTCTGTCTTTTACTACGTTGCCTTTTACTCGGTAAGTTTATGTGATACGGTTGAGAAACCAACTAATCTGTTTACTGTAGGGCAACCAGCTAAGACAAGATCTCAACTCAGTCATTTGCAACGGTAAGAACTGGTCCCTCCCATTTCTCTGGGCACCGATGCTACGATACGTCTCGGGACCTATCCTAGCTATCATCTTCAGCTTGGCCTACCCCAGCTTCGAGGAAGTCAAGAACGATCCTCTGTACATCCTTGGATTCCTCGTCGCGCATCTCTTGCTTGTCTGGTGTGTGATTGGTTTTTTCTTCCCAAGGTGGTTCAACGTGTTTATTATCCCTGAGCGTCGTGATGATTGGAAGCAGCAGTATGCTCCTAATGTGCTTAGAGGTACAACTGAGGGTGAAGAGGCTACCAAAGCAGAGACTGGTATGTCTAGTGGAGATACCAGCATGTCTAACAAAGGGGTGAAGGTATGATGCGAACAACATGTATTATATTCAGCGGTGTTGTGAGCGATAAATGGGCTTCAGGTCATATTATAGAGCTTGGTTTATGACCCAGTCTTATGGTTCTCGATCTATTATACTAGCAGTCTGAAAGTCAGTCTAACCTAGAAGCTCTTGGAGAAGTTGGATTTCTATCTGCCGGGATTCTGCCTTTTAAAATCATCAGGGTTGATGCTCTGATGAAGCCCTTATCATTCCTATGCCCCTGTCCCTGGATCTTCTCAGACGAATCGGAGTAGTGCACCGAACTGATAAGCGGCCGAGTTCGGGGATATCCTTACCTATTCGAGCTACACTTCACAACGACGTATCTCTTATCTCAAGACTACGTCCATCTTGCATTGCGCTAACAATAAGCTTGTTCAACTCTAATTAACATTTACCCAGAGATTTGGTATAGAACCCGTTGCTTGGCAGTGAGTCGGCCACGATAACATCGCGAGGGATTTATTTGCAGCATTACCAAGCATCCTCGGTAAGAATGACCCCGACATGGAGTCGGGTTCAATTACTAGATCCGGGTCGTAATATAAGAATGGCAGCCCCATGAAGCCTTTCAAGTATGATCTCGTCCCTGTAACAATAATTTTCATTCTCTTTGACAAGATTGAGTCTTTCTGTATTGACTATGAGAAATTTTGCCATCCTATGGCCTCTGGCGACCAGCCTTGGGTTATCTGTCAAGGCAGTACCCCTCAACTCTCCTTCTATTACTTTTATATCTCCCTCAAAGGTCAGCCCCGGCAGCGCACAAAATGTTGTTGTAGAATATACCGGTGATGTTGATGGGCACTTGTCTTTAAGTTACGGCGCATGCGGTGATTCTGCAACTATCTCAAAGACTGAGCATCATATCGGGTCGACGCATGTTGGCGAGCATCCGCTGGCTAAGCGCCATCTGGATCACCAAGACAAGCGGCCCACGCGATTTGTCTGGTTGACGCCGGAGGGTCTCTCTGGTGGTTGCCTCAATGCTTTCTTGGACGGAGAACTTATCGGCCAGTCTGATGAGCTCGACATTGTCAAGCGCTTTGCACGTCGAAGCGCGAAGAAGAAGTCATTTGCGGACGTTGCCGGTGACGATAGTCTGTGGTTCGGTGGTGTTACTTATCTCAAGCAGAAGCAGCCTGATGATGTTTTTGTTGCCGCGACAAAGAACAAGACCTTTGGAATCTTGGGCGGTGGCATGTCTGGACTTTTATCTTCGGTAAGTGATATCACCTCTGGCGTTGAATACGAAGCTAACTGTGCACTCTCAAGCTCATTCTCGACTCTGTCGGAATCCATAACTGGAAGATTCTCGAGTCCTCCGAACGCATTGGAGGGCGTGTTAGAACTGTTTACTTGAACGGTACATCACCAGAGGACGGACAATACCATGAACTTGGACCCATGAGGTTCCCGTACGAGCTCACCGACTCAGAGACGAACGAGACATTTCCTTTCATGGATCAACGAATGATCTTCCAGCTAGCTGATGTTCTCAATGAAATGAACGCAGGCAACAAATCGCTTCAAGTCGAATTCTGGGATTGGATCCAAAGTTCTCCAAATACACCTGTCGATACACCTTTCAGACGGCCAGATGGCACATGGCCTACTAAGGCTGAAGTAGCGAATGACCCAGCATATTACAATCCGCCTGTTTACCACAATGCGACAGCAGCTGAAGAAGCAATTGAAGCCTTGGATGACTTCAAAGGCCTTACTCCCGAGCGCATCCGTATGTATGCGTCCAACATCTTCAAGGCCTATAAGCAAGCCAAAGAAGATGGTGCATTCGACTACTCTGAGGTATCTTACCTTCGCGACGTGATCAAGACAGACCTCAACACCACAGATGAAGTCTCCCCCTCTCATATCTATTGGCCTATGTGGGAGTACGAAACCATTTACTTCCTCGCTAGCAAATGGGTCACTATCAAAGGCGGTCTGAGCCGATTACCTGCTGCGTTTGAGCCACACGTGAAAGACCGAGTTCAGTACAACGCCAAAGTGAACGGTCTGCACTATAACAAGAATAACACTCTATCCGTGTCTTGGAAACCTACTGGCTCTGAACCTTTCAGTACGCCGAATAATGTTGAGAACTTCGATTATATACTCAACAGCGTACCGCTTAACTTGATGAAGTTTTGGAAGATGCCACGATACTCAAGTCTTCTCAAGCGTGCCATTGATAGAACGCTGTATGCCAATGCTTGCAAGGTTGTTGTTCAGTTCAAGACACGATTCTGGGAACATCTCGATCAACCTATCATTGGCGGTTGTACTCGCCTGACCAGCCCTCAACTAGGCCAGGTCTGCTATCCCTCATGGCACATCAACTCCACAGGTCCCGGAACAATGCTAGCATCTTATCTCTCTGACTACGAAGCAACAGCTGCCTGCGCCATGTCTGAAGAAGAACACCTAGCCTACATCAAGAACTCTCTCATCGAAGTTCATGGTGATATTGTTGAAGAGAATTGGACAGGTAATTGGGCGCGTCAATGTTGGGAGCAGGAAGAGCATCACGCTGGTGCTTTTACGATGCAGATTTTTGGACAGCAGCATTTATATCTCCCTGCGTTTTATCAGACAGAGTTCAATACTGTTTTTATTGGAGAGGCAGCGACTTTTACGCATACTTGGATTTTTAGTGCGCTTGAGAGTGCAGTGAGGGGAAGTGTTCAGCTGTTGTTGGACCTGGGGCTTGTTGATGAGGCGAAGCAGGTTACGCAGACGTGGATGGCTCGTTGGATAGATGTGTAGATAGAAGTCGTCGTATATATCCTCGCCGACCTTAGATGCTGCTCTCGTGGTCGTTTGCTATCTCGAGGGAGTCTTATCTCGCAGATCGACCCCGAAACTCCACCATGTACCCTGTTGGATGATGAAAGTACCCGGGCAGCCAATGGGCTATTTCACCGAATTTTGGTCCGCTCACTGCATCGTGCAGCGTTAGGCGCTGAGACAACGCGTAAGTTTCCGACGATCTGCACAGGCTGACTGTGTTGGAACGACACCCAGTTACTGTCGCGATCGCACAAATGCTAATGTCACAATTCTGTTCAAGCAAAACACGTCGCAAGAGAAGATGGAAATATTTTCTATAAGAAGATGTGTATTCATGCTAGACTACTAGAGTCATGGGAGTATCTAAAAGTTCATAGCTACAATTGTAGCTTCTATAGATGCGTCAAATCATGATAATAAGCAAAGTCAAGCTCCAGCAAGCTAGAACAGAATGTCGAATGCCAGTTCGACCTTAGACAGCAGAGTCAGTCATGACTCCGTTCTCGCGCTCAGACTCAGAGTGAGACACCTTGACATCGTCGTCACTGCCAAAGCCATACTCGCGAGCCTTCTCGTGAACCTCGTGGTCCTCCATGCTGGGAAGCTGCTTAGCAGCAGTCACGTAGCTCATCTTCTCAGTGTAGCCCTTGGCGAAGATCAGATCAATCTCCTCGAGAGATCGACCAGAAGTCTCAGGGTAGAAGAAGTAAATGATGGGGAAGAAGCAGGCGTTCATGGCAGCGAAGAAAGCGTAGGTGCCCCAGCCGTTGGTGCCAGTGCCATGAATCATGACGGGGGTGATCATGACGATGAAGAAGTTCCAGAGCCAGTTAGAGACGGTGGAGGTGGCGTTAGCCTTCGCTCGGGTCTTGAGAGGGTTGATCTCGGCGGGGTAGAGCCAAGGGAGGGGCAGCCAAGTGGCACCGAAGAAAGCGATGTAGGTGAAGAGACCAACGGCAGCACCCTTGGAAGCAGAGGCAGTACCGGGGATGAGAGCGCCGAAGGAGAGGATCATAGATAAGCATTGGCCGACGGTACCGATGAGGAATAGCTTGCGGCGACCGACGCGCTCAACAGCGAACCAAGATGTTGTAGCGAAGATGGAGTAAATGATCATGTTGACACCACCGAGGAGGAGAGCCAGGTTGTGATCGGTACCGATGGACTTCTGGAAGAGAATGGGGAAGTAGTAGATGACGGCGTTACAACCGGAGAGCTGCTGCATCATCTGAGAAGAGGCACCGAGGATGAGACGTCGGAAGTGCTGAGTCTTGCCGCCAGTGAAGAGAGCAGAGAAGGGAGTCTTGCCGCCCTTGTGACCAGCAGCAGCGATAGCCTTCTCAATGGTGGTCATCTGAGTGATTACATCATGAGAATCACGAGGCTGACCGTTGAGACCTGCTAGAATTGTTGATGCTTCTTCGCGACGTCCATGGGTGAGGAGCCAGCGAGGAGACTCGGGAAGCTTCATCATCATAACGAGGACGATAGTGGCGAAGACAACCTGGAAAGCGATGGGGAATCGCCAAACGAAGGGAGCGGGACCATAGGTACAGCCGTAGTCGATCCAGTAGGCGATCAACGTTCCGATGGCGACGTTACCGCCTTCAATGCAGATGAGCTTGCCTCGGTTGTGAGACTCACTGCACTCGGCCTGGTAGGTAGGGATAGTCGATGTGTTGACTGTGAGGTTAGCATCCATGCACTCAGAACCGAGAATGAGGGTGCAACTTACTTCCGTTTCCAATACCAGTAATACATCTTCCAATGATGAATTGCGCCGTAGCACCACCGCTAGGAGGAACAGCAGCGATCTGGATGATGACACCAATGATCATGACAATAGCACCGAGGAAGATAGACTTGCGGCGACCAAGACGGTCACCAAAGTTGAGAATGAAGAGAGCACCGAGGAAGCAACCGACAGCGTAGATGGAGACGACGAAGCCTTCGTATGTCTCATCAAGAACCTGGGGGAAATCGTCTGTGAAAGCGGGCGCCGAGATGATACCGGACATGACACCTTGATCTACATGAAACATAGCCGTTAGTCTTTGCTCAAAGGCACAGATACCCCGAGAAACATACCATAACCGAAGAGAAGAAAGTCTGTGGTAGCGACTATAGTGATGAGTCTCTGAAGACCCTTACCGGTCTTGCCCCAGTAGTGCGGCACACCATGCTCGTTGTCGACATGAACCATGATGACTGATGTTTTCAAAAAAGACCAGCTCTTTGGTTTCTCTGATGTTTGATAACACTTCAAACTCAACTCAAGTCCGGGAGATTCACAATCCTTATAAGGACAATCAGCAACAACAGTGCCAAGTAAACTCTGGAGTCTACGTGGATCACTTTAACAAAGAGTAACCCACAGTTCCCCAATGTTTTTCGTTATGTCACAGCATACAGTGGAGAAATTAAGGATGTAACTTGATAAGCCGAGAATGACTCGGAAAAAAACTTGGCACAGTGAGAAAACTTGGAGTACGATGAGGAGAAATTGGTCCCTTGAACCGATAACCTTAGATAAACACATGTTAAGGGTCGCCTCCAAAACATGAAGAGATTTTTAGTTTTAGCCAGTTAGATTCATCGTGAATAACGTCACTTGGCACACAAGACGGGAGCTACGCTAATTCAGGGGCCCCGCTGACGTACAAACACTGGGTCTAGTAGCAAAAGAGTGAGAATTATCGTTAGTGATAGAGGGAGCCGAGACACTAGAGAATAAGTTGAAAATTTTTAAATATGGGTAAAATGACGTTGTAGGGGTTTGCGGAATGGATACGTCATAGGCGTTGGTGATCTTCATAATTTCCTAAAAGAGACAAGGACCCTTGAATCAAGATGGCTCCATTCTCGGCTCTTTATCCCTGTATGTGTGAGTGCCATTACATGACTAGATTATCCTCATACGAGTTGGAGAATGACGATTGTTAATGTGTTTTTACACCGCATTAATATGTTTTGAGGAAAGACTGTTCTGATCAAAGATAGAGTTGGCCATCAAGGGATCGTCAAAATATGATCGGCGTCGGCGACAGAAGAACATAACCGAAATGAGCACGGAGTAAGATCTTGCGGAGTATCATCTCATCTCCAGAAAACCTCCGAGAATAACCATAACATACTCCATACGGAGTAAAATCATATCACCGCAGTCTCCCCTTTTCTCCAAGTTTTTTTGTTGTCGTGATTTCTCTTTCCCCCTCACCCGCGCCGAGAATAATTGGGGAATAGAGCCGAGGTGTGTGGGGATTTAGTGGGTAAGGTTCGGATAAGATTTCTGCACTAAAATTCTCGCGGTAACGTCATAATTCCTCGGACGGTCTTCCAATGGGGGACATTCCGTCACTCATGGCAAAAAAGGGTATCGGGTAGGCCAGGTTAGGACGTTCTTTAACATGTCAAATCGCCTTGTGAGGCTATTGCCACTGACTATCTGGAAGGAACAAAAATTCTAGAAGATTTTTAGCTTCTACTGTTTTCTTATGGCTTAAAAGTTTGAACGGTCGTGGCAAGGATGTAAGGTGTTGTTCTCACAGTGCATTCTCAGGCAGCTGAATATGTGAGACTCTGCATGTTGCAAAACAATCCAGGATCGAATCACAGCAAAGTAAAGACCAAATACCGCTCAAAGCACAGATAGAGTGAAATTAACTCAACAATAAGCACGCTGATCTCATGCTTCATCCCAGTAATGCCCAGAGAGATTGTCATCACGAGGTATTGACAGGACCCTCATCGGTTATACACATTGGGTCTTCCGTGGATATCTTGGCTTATTGATCTTCAATCTTCTCCAGTGTTTTGTGTGATGAAAAGTGGTCAGCAAGGACATATTACTACAGCTGTATAAGCATTGCTTGGCGTGAGGGATGTTGCGGAGGTTTATCCATCACCTTATTGTGATGATGGAAATTTCCCCGTAACCTGGCAAGCGAAGGATGGAGAAAAGCTGGATCCATACGGGGGAGTGAAAGCTGGCATAGGGTAGTTCTCACGCAT
Organism: Fusarium sp. NRRL 66894; assembly: GCA_014824365.1. Taxonomy (NCBI): domain Eukaryota; kingdom Fungi; phylum Ascomycota; class Sordariomycetes; order Hypocreales; family Nectriaceae; genus Fusarium; species Fusarium sp. NRRL 66894. The sequence continues at coordinate 44,577 of JABEEQ010000152.1, read as the reverse complement.
TTTGAGACAGGCGAGGCGCGCATAACGCGTCATGTTATGGTCCGTCCGAATCAAGCTAGCGGTTTACAGGGTCGTTGCATCACCATCCTGACATGTCAGGAATCACTGCACATCCCAAGATAAGCTTAAGAAGTAAACCCTTGCTACCGTGTTTAATCAATTCACTTATGCGCGTTTATCGAGCTTTAAAAACAACTTTGATCTGCTGATCTGTCTCTTCTCAAGATCAACGTGTCTTATTGCCCCATATGGGAAATTCCCCTCGTTCACGGGTAGAGATGAGGGTTTATAATTGGACCGGAGCGTATGAGAGGATTATTGCTGCTGGTCGGAGTAAAAGCAGACGACGTTTAGTACTTCATATATTACAAGTTATCGAAATTACCAAGAGCAAGGCCGTAATATTAATAGGGAAAAAACATCATCTATTTAGACCTATGCTATAACAGCAAGCTTAGACTATTCTACCCTTCTATACCTCTCCAGTAACTGTAACACGCTGAACATCTTTGCTCTTAGAAATCTTTCCCCTGGCATCAATACACATCATATAAACACTATCACGCTCCTCGCCTCCCTTCCCACCCGAGATCTTAGAGAACACCCAAACTCTTCCGCCTGCCCCGCCAGCGTCAACTTCAGCAACCATATCGATAATCTCCATATCAAATTTCGGCATGAACTGCTTTGCCTTGGCCCAGCCGCTGAGGAAGACCTCAATGCCGTTTGCGGACGGGTAGCTGTCGTGTGTGATTGATACATCGTCGGTGGTAAGGCTTCGAGCCTTTTCGAAACCAAGAGTGACCTGCTTAGGGTCGCTAATGGAGCGTAAGAAGTCTCTGGCGATCTGCTTTAATGCATTGCATGTGGTAGGAGATGTCATTTTGTTTGTAGAAGGGGAGATTGTTGTGTGATTTGTGAAGGAAAGATGATGCTTATTGCTGAAGGTGCTGTTCTGGGCTGGAAATATCCGAGTTTATATGAACCCTGACCTCTGTAGTTACCTTTCTCATGTTGTAAGGTATTGGGACATTGAATTGTAGGTTATCGGCGTTTACAACATCTCCGCTGCCTGACTATGACTTGAAAGCAACTCAGCACTGGCATCCGGCATTCGCGACTCCGTATTGACTGTTGTACGCGGACATATGATGAAAATTGACGCCGCCGGCTGTCTCGTTGACCTCCATGAGCCGGTGTACACCGAGTCTTGATGCCATTTAAAGTGAAGATTAGCTACGGCCGTAATACCGAGCCGAGTTTAACAAAGCGCTAACCTATTTTGCAATCCATTTTATCCATCCTTTAGCACTTGCGACGGCCCAGACCAGAGCTACCGACCCTAAGCTGCAATGCTAGAAAGTCAGTTGCGCGCCGGATTTTCCTTGCTTGGAGAAGGCATATTTCTAAATCCGAGCTATACAAAGCCGGACTTTTTGAAACTCGCTATCATGTGCAAATCTGTAAATACTAATCTAAGCGAAAATTACATATAAGTCATGGAAATTATAAGGATGAAGTAAAATAGACTATCTTTAACCTTATACTGGCAGTCTCATTGAAACACTACTTCAATTAAACAACACAAACAAAATGAGTGAATGAATTTTGGGAAAGAAATTCAACACAGTCTATCCACACCAAGGATCTATTCAGTCTTTATGGGAGCGGAAGTGGAAGCATTTTGTAAGTAATTACTGCCCAAAACTCAAGCTGATGGATTGAATAAACTAAGGCTTAGTTATTCTCACTTTCAAGTGTGAAAAATCGATTTAACCTTTTCATGACGGCGCCTTTGAGGATTTTGACCCAATTTTCGAATCGTTGTTACAGGTATGTCAATCTCAGATATCGTCCAAGCGCAAGACTAGAAAGCACAAAGCATGATGTCAAGGACTGTTATAGTGATGATTACACCGAGGCATTCCTTTCCACTGCTGAAAACATGTCTTCTGAAGCAACATTGGCCGAGCAGAGAGGTGACATCGAAGCTGCCGTTCGCCTTGGTCTCCGAAGTGCTTGCGTCTTTCGCATTTCCCGTTTCCCTTACCTAGGACCACAAGATATTGGGTTCAAGAGACATGCGTTTGAGCGGCAAAATGAGGTATATCTACGAGCTGGTGCATTGATGAGATACCCCATCTACCCGAAATCCATCCACTTCTCGCATAGACTGGAGCACGAAGGGATGGAGATCTCGGTCCTCCAACGACTACCCCTCGGACACGGCGATAGACCGCACCCTGTGATTCTGATCATGACGGGCCTCGACGGATACCGACTGGATAACACTGCTCTCACTGATCGTCTGATAGAGAAAGGCTGGGCTGTCGTGCTCTGCGAAATTCCTGGGACAGCAGCTGACTGCCCCGCAGATCCCAAGGACGCATCGTCACCCGATCGTTTGTGGGCTTCTGTCATTGAATGGATCAAGAAGCAGGCTTGTTCGGACCCAGACAAGATAGTTGCTTGGAGGCTCAGCACTGGAGGGTTCTATGCTGCTCGAATTGCTTTTACTCACGCAGACCAGCTTCTCGGGGCTGTGGCTCAAGGAGCTGGCACTCATCACTTTTTGAGTCCAGAATGGCTCTCGTGCTGATGGACATGAATATCCATGCAGGTGAGGGTATGCACAGATATTCAGTCACTGGTAGCTAATTTAATGAAAATAGTGTTACTCATGCTCTTGCTCTCAAGTATGGTTTTGATACCGAAAAGCCAGGGTCAGGAAAAGTTCTCACTTGTCCTCTCCGGGATTACTAATTTACCGTCCTGCCAGCTTCTCTTGATCAATGTATGTGACGATGATCCGTTTTATTTCTCGTTCAAGGTATAAAGGATATTCCGAATTGACACTAACTAACATAGGGCGAGGATGATGGGCTTTGTCCAATCGAAGATTCAATGGAACTGGCGGGTCAAGCATCTGGAAGAGACTTGATGTATGTATGATCAGGATTTTGATGTAACATCACTAATCTCCTCCTAGAATTGTTAAGAATCGCATGTACATGGGAAACCCGGATGCTCAGCCACAGGTTATTAAGTGGCTAACAGAGTTGCTGTGCTAGCTAGTTATTGTTATGATTGTTGTTATCGAATCTAGAGTTGATGGTGCAAGGTAGAATATTGAGAAATAGGCAACTGGCCGAAGACTGACCAAGAATTTGATGCTAGTGGTGAATATCAATAACAAGACCTTGATCTGTCTTCTTAGAAGATCGACATGCCTTACTCCCATAATAAGAAAGCCTCCTTGTTCATATGCGTGGAGAGTCAAAGTTCATGATTGGACGTGCATCCTGAGACAGTATTGACTCAGTTGATCCACCAACGCCAAGAACAAGTCAAGAAAGATATCTCCGCCCGACAAAAGGTCCCGTACATAAACTGGGTATTTATGGAACGTAGCATTGGTAATTCTGCTTGATCCCACGTGCCCTCTTGGCTCCCTCGGGCCAAGACTTGTTCCGTCCCTCCTGATCCACAATCCCGCTGTTGGTCTTGTTGCTTATCTTTCTTGGCTGGCCTGGAGGGAGTTTGAAAACGGTAAGCCGACGTTGCCAATCCTTTACGCTACTCCGCAATACGACCCCGCGAAAAGCGACAGAGTTTATTCTTGATGCGGGAGCTGTGAAGATCAATAATTCTGCAGGGAATGGACCTTCCGACCGCAAGTCTTTGTCTTGGCGATTGAAGTTGGTATGGATTGACATTGAGAGTATATCTTGGCGGCGCAGTATCGAACATGACCGAAAACAACTCAGCAGTCGTGCGGGAGAAAGGAATACCCCGACGTGGTGGAGATCTGGTCAACTCGAAACTCAAATTTGACGACAGTCATGGGCAGAGCGCTGAGTAATCTGGTCAAGAAACTAACGGTCGCATACATTAATCACTCGCGATGACCAGACCGAGGCGTTTGCGTTTACAAAGACAGATACAGCGCACGACTGATGGACAGCGGCTTCGAGAACTGAGATTGGGCGCGCTGATCGCGTCCTAGTTATATCTCTTGCGTATTTGACCTGAATGGAGTACATGGCACTATACTCACTGACACGACATGCCCTCATTCTTTCTTCGCAGCCCAAATAACAGCTCGGCGCAAGCTTCCCATGAACCACGTATCTTTATATGCCTCATCAAAATGGCCCAGAGCAGTGTAATACACCCTTCCCTTTCCGACCGTCTGAGTCCACGACAACGGAAAGCCAGATGTTTCGGCACTTTCCTCGTTATCTCCCTGCACCGAAAGCAAGACAGTGCGACCTTCAATACGTGGGTGCGATTTGAAGGTATACACTTCGTCAAACCAGGGAAAATACTTCGCTGGAAGAGACTCTGTCTTGACGGGGCAGGCAGGAGCTGACTCTGGCGCCGAGTCCGGACCAGGAAGAGAATCGTACCCGTTGATGTAGTGGTCGGGGTTTTCGACCGCAAGAGTCATCCATTCTGGCGGCGGGTGACCATTAAACACCTCGCCCAAAATCTTGGTATACCTGGCGTTTGTCTTCAAGCCGGATGTAGCAGCATGAATGCCTACAACGCCACCGCCATTCTCGACAAAATTCAACAAAGAGCTGACCTCCTCTTCAGTTAGATAATCGCCGGTGTTATGCCCGAGAGCCACAACGTCGAAGTCCGAAAGAGAGAGTAAGTGATTCGAATCTTCGGTAGCTTTCACATCGAACAGGAGCGAGTTGAAGGCTGAGATCAGGGCGGGAATGCAGTCATGACGGTAACCACAAGTTTTGGTGACTAGTAATACTTTGATCGAGTTTAATGCTGTCGATGCCATCTTTGCCAACAATTTTTGGTAGATCTGAAGATAATTAAAAGAACTTCATTCTACCATGATTGAACGATGTAAGCTGACGAACGAGATGATACAACTATGGAGTGAGTCATGCACCGAGGCGCTGTGATTGGCGGATGAATTACGCTCCGTACATGCAGCTGATGACACTATCAGCATCCTGAAGTCTTGTCGCTCATTGTGACGAAATACGAAGAATGAGAATTTCATTTGAGACATGTAGAAACGGCATTAGTCGATTTATCTAGTGCCTTCACATTGTAGGTTCGAATAAGAAGCCAAAAGTGAGGTTGTGTTATGAGTAAGTTGAGCTTTCGATAGTACTACATATCATCGCTCCATGGTCAGCCCCCCCTCAGTAATAGTACAGCAGCGATATCTTTTGTCGAGTCAGAGCCAAGAGAAAGACATGTGAGAGGTACGAGGGTCGGTGAGGGTATAACCAAGAGGTAGTCCTGCTGGATGGGAGCGGCAAGATAGATAGCTAAAGAATAAAACAAAAAGATCTATTGTAAAGTCATCCAAGTCTATATGCTACATCTACATGCGAACCAATTCTAATCTCAGCGCCTCAAATCAAGTTCAGATATCCATTTACAGGCGGCTAGTGAATGGGTTGGCTTTGATAGGAGCTCCCTGACCAAAGATTTCGGGATGATCAGCCTTAATCATATCGGCACCCTGGGAAACATGTCAGTGAAGTCACCAGAAATGAACTGAAAGATCTTACCTTCTCTCCAATCATGTACACAGAGTTCTGAATGCGGCAGTCAGGGATGACGGGGATGACGGAGGCATCAGCAATGCGAAGGTTCTTGATTCCGTGAACACGTAGGCGAGAGTCAACAACACCCTGCTGGATGTTCTTAGAGAGACGTGCAGTACCGCAGGGATCTGAGACAGTTGTTAGTATATAATCTCCAGATAGTAGATTTAACTTACGGAAACCAGTCTGACTGCGATCGAGGACAGCCCTCTTCATCTCCTCATCAGACTCAAGGGGCATTCTCCAAGGATACTCCCCAATGACAATATCCTTGAATCCCTTACCAGTGGTAAGAACATCATAAGTCCAGCGCACACCCTCACGCATGGCAAGGATATCAAGGTCGTTGCCGAAGAAGTTGAGGTTGATGTTAGGCTGGACAAGAGGATCGTTACTGTTAAGAGTGACTTGACCTTCAGAAAGTGGACGGAGAAGATCAACGATGACAGTCATGTAGTTGCCCTTCTCGGGAACGGGGTAGTGCCATTGGAAAGCAGTGCTGAACATGCCGACGAAATCGAGTTCAAAGTGAGGTTGGCCCTTGGGACCGAAGGGGTCTAGACCACCGTTTGCAGCCTTGGCTTCACGGTAGGATTGGTGCTGGTTAAGACGTTCGTCGATGCGGGGAAAACCCACGAGTTCGAGAAGACCAGAGCTGACAGGGCCAGTCTTGTCGCGCTTGTACTGAGCAATAGCAGCACTGTTCGCAGCACCTTCTCGAAGAATGTAGTCCTCCAGGCCGAAACCATCCTTGACTTGAAGAACGAAAGGCACAATAGGGTGATCAAGGAGATGCTGACCAACATGAGGAGAGTCAAGCTTGACATTTATGCTGTTCTTCTTGAGTTCCTCAGCGGGACCGACACCAGAAAGCATGAGAAGCTTGGGGGTCTCGAAAACACCTTGAGATAGGATGACTTCCTTGCTGGCAAAGACACTGAGTTCTCCCTTGGTAGCAGGGTTGATGACGGTGACACCAAGACAAGTGTTGGTGCGAGGATCAATGATCAGTTCCTTGGACTGAACGCCATAGAGGATGTTGACATTGGGCTTGTTCTTGAGATACAAGAAACTTCCCTGTCGCTGGCCCCCATGAATAGTATCAACACAATGCGTAAGACCCCTCATCTCGCCATCGTAAATGTTCTCCGTGAGGACTTCTCCCTTGGAAACCCAAGCTTCAGTCAAAGCGTCACGCCAAGGCTGCATCTCAGGAACAAGATCAGCATGCGCAATCTGAATAGGACCCCCCGTGCCAATCTTCCCAAGCTCAGAGGGATACAGCCCCTCCTCATCATGATAAGTAGCACACTTGCGAAGATACTCAACACAACCATCCCAATTCCAATCATCACCCCCAAAAGCCTCCCAGTCGTCAAAGGTAGGCTTGGAACCGGGGATCCAGGTGAAGTAGTTGGCGCAGGACGAACCACCGAGGACTTTTCCGCGGGTGTTGGGCTTTTCGATGCGCTCGTAGTCGTCGCGCTTGATCATGGTGGACTTGTAGGCCCAGTCATGCTTGCTGCCGCGCAGGTTGAAGGCTTTGGAGGGCGTGGTGATTTCGGGGATTTGGTGAGGATTGGGGATGCCGGCTTCGATGATGAGGATGCGGACGTGAGGGTTTTCGGCGAGACGGCCGGCTACAGTGTTTCCTGCTGTGCCGCCACCGACGATGATGAAGTCGTATTCATTTCCGTTTGCGACGAAAGCCATTTTGTTGAGGATGGGTTCTTATGAGGGAGTTGAAGAGATGATGGGTTTAATTAAAGAATTGATGCTGGAGGCAGAGAAGTTTTGGAGTTTGAGATGTTTGTAAGTGAAGTCTGAGTGATCGCTGGAGTGCAAAACAACAAGGCCCTTCAAGAGCCATGATATTTATATCTCCCATCTTGCAATGTCGTCACTGACCAGATTCTTCATGTTCAAGATGAACATTCTCGACACACGCGTCTCGCGGCATCGAAATGCCGAATAATTCTGATGCAACGTTGATGTTTGCTCCTACACGGAGCTCTCGGTGTTCAACAAGTGACGTATTCCCCATACGAAAACTCCAGCACATTCGAGGCACAGTCAAGCCTCAAAGCCCATCATACCGCAAAATACACAAATCCCGCACAAAACCCGTATTACCAACATACTGACAAAGATGCCGAGTCAGCTCCGGTGTCCATTTCGGCAATAGTCTAGAACTTCTTCGCTCGGGCTCCAGTTTTAGCGGCTCTTCGGCAGCGTGTGTACTAGCCGTAAGCAGTAATACTACCGGGAATACCGAGCCCACTTTCAAGATTGGAGCTTAGAAAAGTACTTGATGTGATTGGGCTCTTAGTGGTACTCTTGACGATAACCTCTATCTTATCGAAATCTTGGAACAAAGGCCCGCAGAGATGAGATCCATTCTTATCTGTCGGGGCTGGCTCGGCATTGACGATGCCGTAATGAGAAGTGGAAAATTTATCTTAAGGCTGGGGAATTTCCTCGTTTCTTTCTCGTCATTGAAACTATTGTTCTTCTTCTTTACGTTCTATTCCAAGCTTTCAAGATGTCTAATCCTGTGTACACTTTGACCGAGGGTAAGAATGGTACTTGTATCTCCACTGTCACGTTCTAACTTGCGCAGGTCAGCCTGTTCGCGATCCCTCCGTGAGCACTACGTTGCCTGTCTTTGGGGGCGGCGGTCTCACAACTCTCGGTGATACTCTTCTCCTTGAGACTCTGGCTCATTTCAGCCGAGAGCGCATTCCTGAGCGGCAAGTCAGCCATTTAATCTCACAACAACTCAACTAACAAACATTGCAGAGTCGTCCATGCCAAGGCCGCTGGTGCTTGGGGTGAATTCGAAGTCACAAACCCTGAGATCGCTCAATTGACTTGCGCCAAGTTCCTTGACACCGCTGGCAAGAAGACTCAAGTTCTCTTCCGTCTCAGCACCACTGGTGGTGAGAAGGGCAGCGCCGATACCGTTCGCGATGTCCGAGGCTTCTCTGTCAAGTTCTTCACAGAGGAAGGAAACTACGACATCGTCGGGAACCACGTTGTGAGTATTTCTCTTGCGATAAATGGTAGATCTTGTGTTGACCTGCTTAGCCTGTCTTCTTTGTCCGTGATCCTATGCGATTCCCTTCGTTGAACCGAAGCCACAAGAGACATCCCGCTACCAACCGACCTGATGCCACCATGGTAAGTTGCCGGCTCTTCTATCAATGACTGCGTAATCTAACAATCCTAGTTTTGGGACTTTCACGTCAACCAACCCGAGAGTGTACACACCCTAATGCATCTCTTCGGCAGCCGCGGTCTTCCAGACTCCATCCGCCGCGTCACCGGTTTCGGCGTTCACACCTTCAAGCTCATCGACAGCTCTGGCCGTCCCCGATACTGCAAATTCCACTTCCGTCCCGAGACTGGCCACACCAGCTTTGCCTCTGCTGAAGAAGCTGAGAAGAAGGCCGGTGCCAATGCTGATTATCATACTGAGGATCTCTGGGATGCTATTGCTCGTGGCGAGTACCCTGTCTGGAAGTTGTATGTTCAGATCATGGAGCCTGAGAGGGCCGAGAATTTTGGTCGGGCTTTGTTCGACATTACCAAGATTTGGTCTCATAAGGAATTTCCTTTGATCGAGGTTGGAAAGATGACCTTAAACAAGAATGTAAGTCTTTCAATCGGAGCCACAGAATGAGCCGAGTACTGATAGAGTATAGCCTGAGAATTACTTCGCCGAGATTGAGCAAGCTGCCTTCTCACCATCGAACTTGGTTCCTGGTATCGCCGCGACACCTGATCCCAGTCAGTCATCCTTATCGTCCCCTCCCATCCAGTCCCTAACAGTATCCAGTGCTCCAAGCTCGCATGTTCGCCTATCCCGACGCCCAGCGATACCGCCTCGGCTCCAACTACGCCCAACTTCCTCCTAACCGCCCTATCGCCCCTGTCTACGCCCCCTTCGTCCGCGACGGCATCACCACCACCAAGAACTACGGTGGCGACCCTAACTACGTCCGAAGCACTCTCAGCCCTGGCGTCACCTCTCAATCCATCACTCAGATTACACACCATGAGCGCATTGCTGCCAATGCTTTGCTAGGTTTGAATGAGATCCCCGTCGATGATGAGGACTTTGTTCAGCCTCGAGATTTGTGGAGGAGAGTCTTTGATGATGCTGAGAAGGAGAAGCTTGTTGGAAATGTCGTTGGAAGCTTGGCTGGTACACCTGCACCTTTGAGGGAGGCTGTCGTTGCTATGTTTAGCAAGGTTGATGGTGAGATTGGTCAGCGAATGATGGCCAAGATCAAGGAGGATGCTACCCACCTTTAGACCTCGAGCAGGAAGAATTTATGGTTTAGAATTAATGAGATAGATCAGCGATAGACGCATAGACTGCTTGGAACAGACCTCTTCGTTTTCGAAATATTCATACTAGCAATCGGGTGATGCGCGACAGTTCAATTGAGGCATGAACGCCATTATCTGTTAACGCATACCTCTCCAAGAGTCATTACGAGCCAATAGTAAAAGTCTGAGAAAAGAATTCTGCCATTGATTCTTTGAGATTTTGGAGCCTCTGAGGTAATGACAGTCAGATGATGTCAGTGGTAATACTTGACATAATGCTGACTGCTGATCACCAACAACCATTTACATAGGAGGGCCACTGGCTCCCTCTTCTGAAAGGTCTCTGTAAAGTCTGCTGCACAGAGCCCCCCTATAATCATGACATCAACACATCCTGATATCGATTGCAAAGTCCAGAAAGCACTCGAGGGCACCGAATTCGGGGTTTCAAAACTCGAGAACATCACGGGTGGATCTGTTAATTGGATCTATAAGGCGAAGCTTGTGAGGCCTCTGGATAATGGAGAGGAGGAGGTTCTGGTCAAGCATGGAGAGCCGTTTATGGCGTCCAAGCCAGAGTTTGCGCTCCCCCCACTACGTTGCGTAAGATTTCCATGAACAATCCCAGCTCAAATAACTAATACGATGTAGACTATTGAAATAGAGAGTCTCAAGATCTTGTCAAGCGTCTCATCATTCGGCAATCAACCGAATGACACACATAATTTCGTCGTACGAACGCCAGAATTCTATCATTTTGATGAAGATAGCTCAACTCAGGTATTGGAGTTTTTGTCGGGTGGTATTCATTTGAAGGACTATGCCATTCAAAACTATGGCTCTCCGACGCCCGAATCATTCAAGCCCCAGTGCAAGGAACTCGGAAAGGCACTTGGCAGGTGGCTACGAGATTTCCTCGCATGGAGTCCTCAACAAGTCAAACACCGAGAGCTTGTAGCCCAGAACGAGTTTGGTCAAGCTGTGAGGCACATGGTGAACTACGCATGGCTTCATGAGCGCATCAAGGAATATCCAAGCATTCTCAAAGATGTGAAGGATATCCTTGCGCAAGTTGAGCAGATGGCCGCAGCAGAGAAGGATAACACGGACAAACTCCAAATTATACATGGAGACTTCTGGACCGGAAAGTAAGTTGATTGCCCTTGCTTATGCTTCAGAAATTGACTTGGGCAGTATTGTGCTCCCCAACGCCGCTATCAAAGAAGGCACAAAGATTCCATTATTTGTCGTTGACTGGGAACTCACTCAACTCGGCCTGCCCAGCATAGACTTTGGACAAATGATGGCCGAAATGTACGCGTTATGGCTATACAAGTCCATCGGCGCAGGGCTATGGATGATGGAGGGATTCATCGAAGGATACGGAGATGTCAGCGAAGGGTTCGCTTTTCGGACTGCTATACACGCTGGTACGCATCTTCTTTGCGTGACTACTGACTTCCCAGCATGGGACCATGAGAAATACGATAGAGTGGTTGCTGTAGGAAGAGATATTATTGTTCATGCTTGGGAGAAGGACCGCGACTGGTTCCAAAAGGGAGATTTGGCATGTTTATTTAAGGCTTAGAATGGGGTCTGTTTCTTGGTTAAGAAAAGAATGCAGACAGTAGTAAACATCGCACAGTTTAGAAGTAACTTCCAACTAGCGATTCTATTTGCCAGCTATAATTTTAATAGTATTAGATGGAATTATATAAGGGAACACTACATAACACGTATGGTTCAAAGAATTACTTTATTCTTGACTGAATTTTAAAGAAAACAAGACTGATCTAAATGGCTTGTAATGGTACAGTGATGGCTGCTGAAGACTTGCATGGCCATTTCAGGGCAGTCAGTTAGGGTCAGTTAAGGGCTTGCAACCAACAGCATTCCACGCATTTCTGGCTGGGATTTTCAACGACATTGTTCTTGGCCCAAGTCTGGCATATACAGCGCATTTAAGAGTAACCATTCTTTTCGCCCTATTGATGTCGGCCTACAGGGTCACATCACTACAGTATCAGATAGATAGCGTATCTGGAAACTCTCTTGGAACAACGTGTCTCTTCCGCACGGGAAGGGTCTCCAACACCTGATTCCCCAGATTTAAATGACTCTCGAAAGTAGACACAAGCCGCACTAACTCATCTTTGACATTTTACACAGGTGCCATTCCTTGCATCATTTCTATCGCTGGTGGCTTCGGAAGCGGTGGTAGAGATATCATCGGGTCCCTGTTCGTCGTATTGCTAAAATCATGCCCAGATGGATGACAAATCTCTCCATCCTCACTAGAGGCGATCGATAGACTTTGTTGATTAGTTGGTCCAGTGCTAAGAAGCATAGTCTGATTGGGGTCGCCTGCCGAGTAGAGACCTGTGCCGTCAAAATCATTTATATCAATGTATATGGAAGGCTCCCGGGCAATTGATGGATGCGATATCGGCACAGATATATGTCTGTCAAGCTCGAACGGCGCATGGGACATCTCTGAAGCAGACGAAAGAGCATCTGAAACCGCTGTAGAAGGGCGGGCGATCTCTCCTAAAGAATTGGGCATACTGGCATCGAGGTCAATAAGACTCAAAGTAGACGCGCGGTTGTCGGAGGCTGTGGGCTCCATAGGACTTCCAGCGACTAGGTCTCTCTGAGCTTGAACTATAGCGAGCTCTTCATGACTGCCCACAAGTTCAAGCCCACCATATGGGTTTGCTGAAGCTGATAGCTCTGCCGGGAAAGTCCAATCTAGGGTCCGGCGGCGATCTTCATCGGCTGACTCATTTGGGACGGGTCTCGTTCTTGATTTAATAGTTGATAGGTCGGGAGATAGGGATAAGCTGTCTCCTAACTCAGCATTCAAATCAATCAACGATTCCCGAACATACGGAGGTTCTGAATGGTCACGAAGGGGAAGATCCGACGTAATTAGTGGTTTCTGTGGGAAGTAGAACGAACGGACATTGTCTTGGTAGTTTGTGATAGTATTTGGGTCGAAAGCCTTCTCAAGTGGAACCACGGGCATATCCATATTCGTGGGCGGCTGCCGGCGACGTCGTCTTGATACCTGAGACTGTGTGTCGACGGTGGTATTGTAGAGCTCTAATATGGACTGAGTTGAATCAGGAACCATCAGCTGTTCCAGGTCATCCATAGTGCTGAAATTCCATTCATCATGTGAGGCTAGGGACGACGGCGGACTAGATTCTCTTTGCGCCCCGCCTGGAGAAAACAGCGATGTACGGCTTCCTCCTTTAGCTTCCCATATCTTGTAGGCACTCACAAGCCTCGAGAGCGATACGGCCGGGTAGTCAGCTTCGGTATCGAATATGTAAAGATGTCGTTGGATTTCCTCAATCACGGGGCGCTGGGCAATGTCTTCCACCAGACAACACGTAATTAGGTCTTTCAATCCTCGTGAGTACTGATCGCCTTCAATGCGAGGGCAGTGTTGTTTCAAGTACGTGCCAAACCGAGAGATGTCTCGGAAGTTGGCATTGGGAGGTAACCCAGAAGCAACCTCGTAGGCCATAGACCCAAACACCCGGATATCAACCTCGGAACCATACTGCACGTTTGAGTTAAAGAGTTCAGGTGCCATCCATTGCAAGGATCCTGTCACAGTGCTCCTTTTGTCGAATTTGGTCTCGACGGTAGCAGCCACTCCAAAGTCACAAAGCTGTACACCGCCGGCTTCTGTGATGAGGACATTTGCACACTTGATGTCCCGGTGGATGATGCCCTGCCCATGAACCCAGTGAATAGCTTCTGCGACCTCGCGCAAGATGGGAATGATCCACTGTTCTGGTAGATAACCTCTTGGTTTCATCAAAGTCGAAACACTACCGCCGGCGCAATACCCGGTAATCATCCATACCGTATGACGAACAAGAAGGACATCTACCACAGTGTTTATATTTTTTGCGCCACTGCTGCCAAGGAGTTTCAACGTTTCAACCTCTTTTAGGATATCACCAAATGTATCTGCACTGGGATCGAGGGCATCTCCTTTATCAATGTTGATGACTTTGACGGCAACGAGTTGACCTGACTTGGTGCTGCGCGCTTTGTAGACACGGCCGAAGCTCCCCTTGCCAATGAGTTCTAAGAGATAATAGGACAGGGGCTCTTTTCCGGTACCAGCACAATCCTATACGACAGAGTTTTGCGTCTCCCTCGCATCGTTAATGGCATTTTGTCTGATCGCCGAGAGGTAAGGATTGCTAACAAGAAGTGACGTCATCCACTTAATTGAGGCGCGGAATGCTTCCGCGGATTGAATAATAGAGCGAGGACTAAGTAACTTGCACGGCTTAACCTCAATAAATCTGAACGTGGACAAGGTGAGGTAACTGATTGAGGGCGGATGCGGGCGGGAGGGAGAATCAATAATTAGTGGCGTGCCAAAGTCAAAAGGTCTGTGCTTTATCGGATCATTGACTTATTCCGAATTTCACCTTTACATGATATTAGCTAATATTGTTGATACGAGGCCAACGACTGGTACGAAAGGGATCACCCTAGGTATAACTGCCGAAAGGCGAATTAATAGAGGCGGGAAGATTTAGACTTTGGAAGCGGCAAATTATGGAGTACGAGCAGTTGCTACCGTTGCATGTAGCCGCAAGCATATACCCAGAACGTTGCTATGGCTCACGTGCGCACTGACATCAAGACATTCAACCCTTTTGTAAGTCTGCAGAGATTGTCAATATATTATCTCATAAGATACTTGCGACATGATCAATAGTTGTTGAATTGCACACTCATCGGACTTGTAAGAATAAGCGGATATTGCCATTGTGAGCTTTCTCGAAACTGTAAGCCTCTTGTTAGAAGATACAGCAATTGGGCTGGAAACGCAGGTAACCCGTATGAATGTCAATCTCCAACCAGTCAAAAGCCAGTCTGCAAAGTTTGTCGGAAGTCGGCTGAAGAAATTAATAAATTATGCACTTTATTAGATTCAGGTGGTATTGACATGTTGTTTAGCGTTGCTGGTGCCTGAGAGCCGAAGCTAACATCCCGCCTTACCCGTGTATGTGGTAAAACATGTAAACTGTACTACACCACTGTGAAGTATAAGCAGGGTCATCGGAATACGGGCAAAATGATCGAGCTCTCATCTAGTTGTCATATCATAAATACAATGCCCATTCCTCACTCAAAAACGAATTGTCTCTACCGACTAAATTCATTCCAGACTTCCAAAGCCCTGCCAAGAACAACAATGTTAGGAATCAAGTCCATTATCCTCTCATGTCTCCTTTTTGGAGCGGTCCAAGGGTAAATAAACACTCCCCCATCTCTATAGCTTACCAAACAAGCTCAGACTAACGAATAATAAGGGTCACTGATGGGCAGAAACCAACGGATGGAAAAAACAACAAGCCAACTCAGCACCTGCAACTGGCAAAGCGTACGATCGACAAGCCTAACAAGCCAACTATGCACCTGTAATTGGAGAAGTTACGATGTATGGGCCATTCTGCGATCACCATTTCCGAGCAGTGAGTACTCATTTGATAACATTTGAAGTTGGTATAACTGATGAAACTACTAGGCAATATTAAGCGACCAGATGTTCAACTCGGTTTTGAGCGGTGCCGTTGGGGGTGGAATTTATGTTCAAGTACAAGGATCTACCCGTCTTCAGACTGATGCTAGATACCGTGCACTTATTGAATAAGGCTGCTAGGGGAAGGCTGGTCTGTGGAGATTTGAGCGTGGCTATTTTAGCTTGAACATTTCAACGTCACGTCCCTGTTCTCAAGTAGCAATTATACTATTAGTTTCCTCTGGAGCAGAATTGTCACAAGTTACTTATATAACACGTTTGCTTGTAAACTGACTCCTACCGAACAGTTGAACAGTTGTAATCTAATTGTGTCTCGAATCTAACAGGAGTAATGAGTTACATTCTAGGGAGATACCCAATTAACGCCTTGAAAGCAAGTGACCCTGACCCGAACCCATGACCAAATCCTGAGACGCAAGGAAATAAGAAAAGCCAGCCTTCTTCGCCTTACCGAACCATTCTAAAATAGAAATAGTAGGAAGTGTGTTCAAACTATCATCAGCACGCACAACAGCTGCGAAATCCTCCACGAAAGCCCGTTGATGTGCTTCATGTTGCATGATGTTGTATCCTTCTCCACCGGTACTCGAGCTCAAGACAGCGTCCTGGATAGCCTTGACAATGTCGTCGACTGGAAGGACATCCACTGAGCCAGTGACGCCTTCAAAAGATGGTCGGACGCCGAGGGATTTGACTATGCTGACGAGTTCGTCGACGATTGAGGCTTGGTCCGCTTTGGCTTGTGATGACGTGCTGCTCACCAAAGGACGGTGAGCGTAGACAAGAAGACCAATTGAGCTGGTAGCATTTCTCAAAAAGGTCTCAGAAGCCCACTTGGTGGCCACGTAACCATCACTACCATCAGTCGGCGGTGTCACTCCATCCCCATCGTAATTTGCCACAGCTCCAGATGATAAAAAGTGTAGCGGGATAGAGCGACCAGAAGCAGCGGCGAACTTGACCAACTCCTTCACTGAATCCACATTATCAGGTCTGAGAACTTCGTACCTGTCCCAGAAGGATCGATTAGCCGCGCAGTGGATGATGACATCTGTTTCTTCAGCGAGACGAGAGTAAGTCGAGTCGGAAAGGCCTAGACTAGGCTTCGACACGTCGCTTTCGATGACTCTGACTTTGGTGCTAGAGCTGGCACTCAGCTTCTCGTTGTTCACGGAACGGACCAGACAATGGACTCGTGTAACTCGAGGGTCCTTGACGAGTGCTGGCAGGAGATGACGACCCAGGTAACCCGCTGACCCCGTCAGTAGAACTGTGATGTCTTTCATCTTGTTGACTGGACGCAGCGCCGCGGCATCTCGGAGGTCATTTGGCAGTGCGGTCTCCCTGCTCCAATCAATGATACCAACAGATCCGCAGTTCTCAAGAACAACAGCCATAGCACCAAGCGTACTAGCCCCCATGAGCGCAACAAGCTTAGGCGCCATCTCGAAAGTCTGCCTCAACAATGCCTGGAGCTTGACCAAAAGAATGGAGTTGCCTCCAATGAGGAAGAAGTCAGACTCTGGGACAAGAGAACCAGGATCAAGAGGCAAGACTCGACGCCAAAGCTCACTTAATCTTTGTTCTGCAATAGTCAGAGTGCCAGAGTCGTGCGAGTCGGAGATATGGACAGGCATTTCCTGAATGGCCTTTCTATCGATCTTGAGATGGGCTGTTCGTGGAATGTCTGACAGGATCTGGAAGACGGAAGGGCGCATGTATGGAGGAAGGGGGAGGGTTTGACGGAGGGCTTTCATGATGCTTTCTCGGTTGTGCTCTGGGAACTCAGGAGCAAAGACAACATGGGCTGCTAGGTAGCGACCTTCCTCACTGCCTCGTAGCGTGACGACTGCGTGAGAGAGTGCACCGGCGGAGTGACTGATGATCGTCTTTTCCACTTCATCCAGCTCGACACGGAAACCTCGAAGCTTGATCATGGTGCTGCCTTCGAGACGACCATCGCAGAACAGCAGGCCATCATGACACAGACGACCACGATCTCCACTGCGATATACCTTTCCACTAGTTCCGAAGAAGGTATCTGCCAAGAACTTGTCTTTCGTGGAGTCAGGCATGTTGAGATAACCGGAGACAATGCATGGACCACCGAGGACAATCTCGCCCTGCACACCAAGAGGAACAGGCCGCATCTTCTCATCAACGATGCAGACCGAGAAACCAGGCATGGGGTATCCTGCGGGAAGGGGGTTTGGAAGATCAGGATCCGTGTATTCGAGGTCGATGCGATGAGAGAGGATTGTCGTCTCAGCTGGTCCATAACCGTTGAAGACGTGAAGGTTCGTCAAGCTCAACGTTCCGAACTCGCGGGCAAGTTTGTGGCTCATCGCCTCACCACCAGAAAATGCGTATCTCCATGAAGTGCATTGTCGTAGAGTGTTTGTACTGTACCGCAGCCATAGATCATACTCAGAGGGCGTAGCAGTAGTGTAAGTGACCTGCTCATTGACCATGATCTTGCTGATCTCATCGGGGTCACCTCTTTTGCTCGCAGGTACAATGCAGAGGCATCCACCGTTCGCCAAAGCAGCCATAGTCTGATCAAGTGAAAAGTCAAAGCTGAACGGACTCTGCTGAAGTACCACGAGATTCTCGTCAGGTCTGGAGAAAGTCTTGCTTGATACCTCGGCGTAGGATAGGAGATTGGTATGCGTCATCATGAGACCCTTTGGCTCACCTGTAGAGCCACTAGTGAATAGAATGACAGCGAGAGATCCAGTCTTAGCGCGGTTCGGCCCCTGAAATTCCTGATCGACGAGCTTGGATAGTTGAAGCTTGGTGATGAACTTGGCACCAATGAGGTCAACCTTGTCATCAGTTGTGTGATCCGTGATGATGAGCGAAGGTCGAGAAGCTTTGACGATACTAGTCAAGCGAGGAATGGAATTGCGCAGATCGAGAGGCACGTAGACCGCTCCAGCTTTGAAGATGGCGAGAAGGGAGCAGATCCAGTTGGAGGAGGGCTCTTGGAAGACTCCGACTACTGTGCCTTGCGTAGTTCCAGCGTCGATGAGTGCCTGTGCAATGGAGTTGACTTGCTTGCCCATTTGTCCGTATGTGAGCACGTTGCCGTTACCATCTTTGAGAGCGATCTTGGACTGGTTGGTCTGGATGATCCGGTCAATGTGATGACTGATGGTTGACTGCCACTTCGGTTGGAACTCGGGAGCTAGTATGAGAGTCAGTGTCTGGTACTTGGAATTATTGACTGCTGAGTGTAAGTCACTCACCCTTTCCTGCATCTAGAGCAAGCCGGAGATCTTGTTGAGACCACGCCGGCGAAGCATCGGCAGCCTTGTTTGTGCCCTGAACCATGTACTCCAACACACTCAGGTACGACCGAAGCAGAAGACCAGTGTGCTCCTCACTGTAAAGCTGCTTCTGAAGTCTCAAACTCAAAAGAGTATCCGTGGTTATGTTCTCCGTAACCTCCAAAGCAATGTCATAGCCCGTGCCAGCATTGATCCACTTCTCACCATTGAGCTTGCAACCTCCCCAAGATGATCGCTCCTGAACAACCTGTCTATAATCCATGAAGACCTGGAAGATAGGCGTGTACTTGTCAGATCTTGGAACGTTCAACTCTCGAAGAAGAACATCGAATGGCAACTGTGAGTGCTGCAGTGCACCGTATGCTGTGTCGCGGGCTGTCTGGATGATAGAACTGAGCTGAGTACCTCGTCTCTTTCGCTGAAAGCGTAGAGGGAGGAGGTTCAAGAAGAAGCCGAGACTGCCCATGAATTTCTTGTCCCCACGGTTGGCGTCGGCAATACCGATGAAGACTTCTTCTGCGTTGGGGAGGAGTGTGAAGAGAAGAAGTTCCAAGGCGGCGAGATAAACATGAAATGAAGTTGAGCGATTGACGCGTGCGAGTTGCCGAACCTTGGTAGCTAGTTCTGGATCAATCCTCATCTTGGCTTCATATTGAGAATAGTCGTTTGCAAATTGTCTCGCAGGCGTAAGAGCGAAAGGGAAAAGCTGGATAGGTGTGAAGTCCTTGGGAAAACTTCGTCGATAGTACTCAATAGACTTGGTGAGATCGCCGTTCTCATACATCTGTCGCTGCTGAAGTGCAAAAGATCGATACTGTGACTCAACTGGAAGAGAAGGGAGTGTGTGTTTTGTGTAAGCAACTTCAAGGTCCTTGAAGAACACACTGAAGCTGTATCCGTCGATGTAAATGTGATGCATACCCAACAAAAGAAAATGGACATTATCCGATAATGACAGTAAAGTGATCTTGACTCCTTCACCACCACTTAAATCCCAATCCTCATCATGAAGCTTCTTCAACTCAATCTCAGCTTCCCCTTCATCAACAACCTTCTTCGTCGTCAACTTCAGATCTGGCGGGTTAATACCCTGCATAGGCGTCCTCTCATCGCCATCATCGCCCCAAAAGAACCTCGTCCTCAAAATCTCATGACGTTCCGCAACAAGATTCACAGCTTTCTCCAAGGCCTGCACCCGAATCTGGCCAGTGAGCTTTAACATGACGGCCATGTTGAACGCCTTCTTGTTAACCAGGTAATCGTTTAGAAACCAGAATCCTGCTTGACCGTAGGACATGATGCTGGACAGCTCGTTAGGAAAGGTCTTTAGGGGAGTGGAGATGTCCGTACTGTCAGCAATGTCTTCCGCCTTGGCAGGTTCTTGGTTCTCCATTGATGTTAAGGGCGTGTCGATGGGTGAGCGGGACGAGTCGGAGCCAGTCTGGGGCTTGCTCTCGTCGCTTGTGCTGTGAGAGCTCTCGGGTGGTGTGACGCGGGTTGTTTGAAGAGCGGGCTTGGCGGGTTGAGTGGTTGGGGCGCTGCCGGCTTCGAGGGATGATACATCGAGGATGGAGTCGGAGATGAGATCGAGGGATTCTTCGACGAGGTCGGGAACGGACATTCCGCCGAGGATCTTGAGGACGGGTATGTCGACGTCGAGTTCTTTGATGAACCATGAGCGGACTTCGACAGCCATCAAAGAGTCAACACCTTGTTCAACGAGGGTGACCTTTTCGTTGATGACTTCGTCCGGGCCAACGGCCAAGACACGTCGAAGTCGAACAATGAAGGAATCTTGTCGGCGTTAGCAATCGTCACTCGAGTTAGTGGAGGGAAATATACCTTTGATGATAGCGACTGCATCAGCCCTGGTCTTGACATCAGCCAACTGTACCCTAACAGGCACAGTAGATGTCTTCCCAGTATAAGCCTGCGTATCCAAGCGCTCCATCAGGAAGTGACCAAACTTGACATCCTTCAAGTACTGATCACTAGCCTGAGCATCGGTGTAGATAGGTGTAACACCCGTCACAAGCTCACAAACCTCATCGCACTCCGGTTTTCCAAGAACAATAGCTTCGGCAAACAGCTTCTGCAGATCCTGTTCCGACATAGGCTTGTAACCCATCTTGATAAAAGTATCCTCACTTAGATCTTCAGCCCTCTCGACATAGCCAAGACCAATAACGGAACTGATGTCGATGGATGACGCGGCAACACCGCGCTTCTTTCGCTGTGCTGCGAGGGCGTTCATGAACATATTGCCTGCGATGTAGTTGCTTTGACCGCTGTTGCCCATGACGGCGGTGGTGGATGAGAAGAAGATGAAGAAGTCGAGGGGAGTGTCGTAGAACATCTCATCGAGGAGCTGAGAGCCGAGGACCTTGGGGCTAAGAACCTTCATGAAATCTTCGTAGGGCATGTTCTCGAAGAGAGCGTCTCGAAGAACCATGGCGCCGTTGACGACACCTGCGATGGGAGGAAGGGTCTTCTTGATGGTGTCAACACATGTGTAGAGTGAGTCACGATCAGTGACGTCCCTAAAAAGATCAGTATAATTCACACTCGCCGAAACGTGTACTTACATCGGAAGAGCCTTGACTGTCGCACCCATAGTCACCATTTCGTCAAGGAATTGTTGAGAAACATTAGGTCGACGACTGGTAAGAACAATGTTTCGAGCTCCTTGCTCTACCATCCACTTGCAAAGAGACTGACCAAGTTCACCGGATAGACCGATGAGAAGGAATGTCTTGTCAGCTTGGAAAATTCTTCCGTCATCAATAGGGTGGATCGAGGCTTTGACGGAAGAGTCTGTGCAGTCAACAACAGCAAACCGGACTTCAGCTGCGCTGACACCAGAGATGTCCTTCGGGGAGATCAAGCTTGCGTCAATAGCTGTGCTTGAAAGTGACTTGGCTTCATAGAAGGCTCGGTTGAATACAATGGAAACGTCCTCCTTGGACACGGATTGACGGATTTCCTTGCCTGACTCAAGGAGTCGCTCTGCGTCAATGGTCTCACAGTAACGAGGAAGGGATGCAGAGATGACTCGACCAGTCTCCTTCGCATTAACACCCTGGGATAGGCTGATGAACTTGGTGGCTGACTTAGGGATGGATGCCTTGATGACTCGCTCAGGCAAGTGGCTGTCAACATACTGCCATCCCTTCGTGTTAGCCTTGTCGGAAGTAGTGAAGAAGATAGTGACAGATGATTCCTTAGCGAGACCTTCTATGGCGGAAGCAAGGTGAGAAGGAGCATCATGAACGACAAGAGTCTCCTCAGTGGACACGTGCTTGAGGATGCTTGATGCAATAAGGAAAGCTGAAACGTTGGCTAGCGTATCAACTGCGTCAAGCTCTCCGAGAGGAATGCACCAATCCGCTGGGACAGAAACAGGAGACTCAGCAATGTGAGTGACAGCAAGAACTCGCTCATTGGAAGCGGTGTCAACTCCAACGCAAGCCATGAGACTGACGCCAGGAGTAACATTGACAGTAGCAGGTGAGAAATGTGTGATGCGAATAGTCTTCATCTGAGCAGCGAACGGCAACTCTTGGGGAATATGGAGAGGCGATGCATGCTGCACCTCCCACTTGCCCTCACTCTCAGTAAACACAACCTTGTCAGTCTCAAGGTTCGCGTCCTTGATGACATTGCGACGATCAGCGTTGTATCGCGCATTTCCAGACTCATAAGGATACAATCGTGGAACGATGCTGGTGTCATCGTCAATGTAGATCTCAGGCTCCAGAGACCAGAGCAACTCCTCTGAGCGAAGCTCCTTGGACCATTTGTCCAATAGCTCCAGTCTCAGAAGATGGTCAGCGATGAGCTCTGGAGTGCGGTCGGTCATGGACTTGATGTCGAGAGCTTGGAGGGTGATGTTAGGGTACTCGAAGCGCATGCAACGACCGACTCCGGTGGTCATGTAAGAGTGAGGATTCTCAGCTCTGGCACCAGAGGTAACCCAAAGGATACTACCGCCCTGCTTCCACAAGATCTTCAGAGCCTCCAGCTTGCCGGACGTCATGTTTGCAAACAGCGGCTCATCGAGTTCCGTGAGAGACAAGACAGTGCAAGAGTCTGCAAGACCGCTGGTGTTGAGCTCCTCAATCGAGTTGAAGCGCGCGATGTTGGTGTACTTTGGCCTGAGACGTCGAGAAATCTGCTCGCACATCCTGTGAACCTTGAGTGTCTCTCCGCCAACGATAGCAAGCTCTGTAGACTTGGTTTCAGGAAGACTAGTAAGATGGTTCAAAGGCGAACGCAGAATCTCAACTCGCTCGTCAAGAGCCTGAGCACAGAAAACGTGACCAGGAAGAATCTTGTGAACAGGCGGCGTAGTAGTATCAATACCGCCAAATCCACACTTCCAAAGCAAAGAATCCCACTGCGGCAATGTCAACGTAGGGCCCCATCGTCGACCATGTTCTGCACCAAGCCACCATCCAGGAAGACTACCCATAGGTAGTCCAACTCGTAAACAGTCGTTGTTAACAGTCTCAAGAATGATGAGGAAACCACCAGGCTTGAGGAAACTTCTAACATGCTTCATCATATCCTCTAGCTCGAGGGTTGCGTGGAGGACGTTGGAGGCGATGACGAGATCGTATGTTCCTTCGGTGAAGCCTTGGGAGCCGGGACTGATGTTCATGTCGAAGGTCTTGAAGATCATGCGGTCGGCGAAGTCTTTGAAGCGGTCTTGGGCTGTGTCGAAGAAACCACCCGAGACGTCGGTGTAGGTGTAGGTTGAGAAGGCTGAGCCGAGACGGGGGAGGATTTCTCGGGTTGAACCACCAGTTCCAGCACCTAAGTCATGTTAGCATAATTGAACACAGTGGGTATGGGAGGGTTTGAACGTACCGATTTCGAGAATGTTCATGCGAGGATAGCGATGTGCGATCTGAGCTGTCATGTGCGCGATGTACTTGTTCACAAGATCGAGACCGAAGCCTTCCTCGTACACATCGTCAAGCATACCATCCTTTGTCATATGCTCAAGGATGTTGCCGCTGTCGCGAATGACCTGAGGTAGGTTCTCGCCGACTGATTCGAGAAGACGAACATCAACACGTTCATAGTGCCTGGTAATCAGTTAGTCATGCCTCTTGCAACATCGGCTGGTAAACTTACTTCTTCAAGATGTTTTGAATGTCTTCATGGGTATCCTTCTGAGCATTAGAGGGGATATGGGGATTGCGCCCGTTGATGACCTGAGGGACAACGTGTGCTGCCCACTCCACAAGGTGTCGGTAGTGAGGAAGCGTGTTAGCCTTCTCCTCAGGCGTGATGGTCTCGACCAGACGACGAAGATAGTAGAACGCAATTCGCTCAGAGTCAAGAGCCATCTTGTAATCCTCGTCTCTGAAGGAATACTCAGCAGCCGTAAGCTCACCATCTGGGTTGGCAAGCCTATAGTCAAAGCGAGAGAACAAAACAGCGTCGTTCTCCGGAGTGGCAGGCGAGAAAGGAACAAGCTCCATTCCCTCAATCTGAAGAAATGTATCGCCAGTCTCTTCAGAGAGCAAGTTCAGCTCAACGATGACCTTGGAAGCCTTCCTCTCCTCAATAGCGACAGATTGGTACTGGAAGCTCTTCTGCTTTCCGATACCAGCGGAGGTGAAGTAGGGATTGATCACGATAGAGCGGAAGCTCGTAGGCAAGTGAAGAGCCCACATGCGCTCATCACCTGGACAGCAGAACGCGGCGAAAGTCGTCTGGAGAGAGGTATCCAGCATGCCAGGATGAACGAGGAGTTGATCCTCCCACTCTGAACCAGACTGATCCTCGAGAGTACCCGTGGCAAAGTTCGCCTTTCGGCGGATGCTGGTGGTGCCGTGGAAGGGCCAGGAGTAATTGTATCCGAGACGACCGAGGAAGTCGTAGAATCTGTCGACTTCGACCTCACGAAGGTTGAAGTCATCGACTTTGATGTTCGGGAGTTCATGAGGGGTTGGTGCAAAGAAAGAAGCTTTGACGCGAGCAGTTGCGTTCAACACCATGCTTGTCGTGTGATTCTGGGGAAGACCAGAGTAGCATGAGAACTCAGCCTCAATCTCCTTGTCAGAACGGCTGATGATTCGTAGATCAAACATCGACTCAACGCTCGAGTCATCATCGCTGAAAGCAAGAGCTCGGCCGATGCGAAGATCCTCAATGGTAACAAGGCCGAGATTTGACTCTGAGATGATGTTCACGGCCTCAACAGCCATAGAGATATACCCAGTGGCAGGGAAGATAATCTGTCCCTGGATTTGATGACCATGCAGCCAAGGAATCTCCTTGGGGTTCAGCACGTTGCGCCACTGAACTGTCTGCGATGTTTCGCGATCATGGCATCGTCTTCCCAGAATGGGATGAGGAACTTCCTGCATGCTGTTGTACCAACCAGATACCCTCGACATCGACATGAATTGCCTTGCATGATCGAAGGGATAATTGGGGAGGTCGTGGATAAAAGACGGGGCAGTCTTGGAGTCGGATGCGACCTTCTCGAAGCGCTGGAAGTTAACTGATCCCGCGCCGAGTTGAGTCCAGATGAAGCCAAGACCGTTGGAGAACTGCTGGATATCATCCTTGCCGCGACCTAGGACACCAGAGTAAGGAGGGCGGTCTCCGATCATGTCTTCCAGGGTGTCGAGGCAGGGAGTCTTGAGTACTGGATGTGGACCAACTTCGATGACCAGATCGTAAGGGCCACCTTCTTGCCAAGCATGCTCAACAGCAGGAGAGAACAAGACTGCGCTGGTCATGTTGTCGACCCAATACTGAGGAGTAAGTAGCTCAGCTGTCATGACCTGGCCATCATGAACACTGGAGTACCACTTGGTCGCGGTAGGAGTGGCGCTCTCAATCTGACTCTTCTCCATGGCCTCGAGGTATGGCTTGGCGCATGGAAGGACGTGAGAGGAGTGGTAAGCTGTGTCGACCTTCAATTGACGAGCAAACTTGCCCTCGTCCTTGAAGGTCTCAATGGCCTCGACGATAGCATCTTCATCGCCTGAGAGAGTGATGCTTGAGGAGGAGTTTCTGGCGGCGACTTGGATTCGACCCTGGAAAGCGTCGAGTTCACAGAACTCTGATGCGTCGTCGAAGGTAGTTCCAACAGCCATCACTGAGTAGTCATGTTAGTGGCAATCTTGGGGAGGTTGTGGAGCTACTTACTAGCGCCCTTGCGACCATTAGGGGATTGAGCGAGCTTGGCGTAGAGACCTCTGTAGTAAGCGACCCGAATGGCGTCTTGTGCTGTGAGAAGACCAGCCGCGTAAGCAGCTCCAATCTCACCTTACCTTTATGTTAGTACTTAACATCGCAATTAAGAAGGGCTCACGCACCAGAAGAATGACCAACAACGCCGGAGAGTTCAACACCAGCCTGTCGTAGCAGGTCAACCAAGACAACCTGGACAGCCGTGCACAGAGGCTGAGAAATAGCTGCCTCTGCAATTCTCGAGGACTTGGCGTCTGCAAGAATCATCTCCCGAAGAGTCCAAGATGGACGGTCCTCAGTAGGAAGACTCGACAGTGCCTCATCAAGTTCAGACAGTCGCTTTGACGCGAATGCAGACTCCTCGAGAAGTCTTGCGCCCATGCGTGGCCATTGAGCTCCTTGACCAGTAAAGACACCCATGATCTTGGGAG
Source organism: Fusarium sp. NRRL 66894 (assembly GCA_014824365.1). NCBI lineage: Eukaryota > Fungi > Ascomycota > Sordariomycetes > Hypocreales > Nectriaceae > Fusarium > Fusarium sp. NRRL 66894. The sequence continues at coordinate 18,143 of JABEEQ010000152.1, read as the reverse complement.
AAGCCTTGCTGACCTGGCGCACACTGATTGTGCTGGCTTGCTCACCGTTTTCGATCGCGTCGAGCTGGGTGTAAGCATCCTCGACGTCTGAGGCAGTGATGGCGACGCGGTAGGCGAGAGTCGAGCGCCTTGTTTGCAGAGTGTATGCGAGGTCTTTCAGGGATAGCTCTGGGTTGGACTTGAGATACTCTGAGTAGGAGGAGAGCAAAGATCGGAGAGAGGGCTCAGATGATGCAGAAAAGGTCAACGGGCTGAACAGTTGACCAGGAGCACTGTCCGTAGTGCTTGGCTCGTAGGCCTCGATAATGGCATGAGCATTAGTACCGCCAAAACCTATAATCACATCAGTAATGATACCAAGTATTGGATGAAGAATGCTCACCAAAGCTGTTAATGCTAGCTCGTCGAGGTTGTCCCTTTTGTGTCTCAGGCCAAGCAATAGCCTTAGTCGGAACCTCCAGATTGTCATAGAACGGCTTGATCTTGGGATTTAAAACGTCAAAATGCATATTCGGGGGAATAGTCTTATTCTGGATCGCAAGCGCCGTTCCGATCAAACTCGCAAGACCAGCCGTACCCTCCGTATGACCCAGCACAGTCTTGATCGACCCAACATAAAGCTTATCATCCTTAACGTCTGAGTAGAACGCACGGTAGATAGCTTCAGCTTCACGGGGATCACCAGCAGGTGTTCCTGTACCGTGGGCATGGAAGAATTGAGGGCGGTCTTCGGGCTTGTTGATGTCGAGACCGGCGCGGGCGTATGTACTGCGGATGAGGTCTGCTTGGGCTGTGGCGCTGGGCATGGTGAGGCCCGGGGTGCGACCGTCTTGGTTGACGCCTGTGGCGCGGATGATGCAGTCGATGTGGTCGTTGTCGCGAATTGCGGCGCTGAGAGGCTTGAGGACGACGGCGGCGATGCCTTCGCCTCGGGCGTAGCCGTTTACATCTTGATCCCACATTTTGGACCTACCTGATGGGGAAAGCATAGACAGCTTGCTCTCAGCGACATACATACCTATTTGGTCAGTTACTTTTCATGGCGCTATCTGAGGATTGAGGACTCTTACCTGGGGTGAGGATCAGATTGGCTCCAGCCGCAATAGCAACTTCAGACTCTCCACTTCTTAAAGTCTGAATAGCCTGATGAACAGCAACCAAACTCGACGAACAAGCAGTATCAATCGTCATAGACGGCCCATGCCAATCGAAAAAGTACGAAATACGATTCGACATGATACTCCTCGCCATACCCGTAGCACCATACTGCGGAAACACCTCCAAATCACGCGTGATGATCCCACTCCAGTCATCACACATAACACCAACATAAACAGCAGTAGGCGACCCACGAAGCCCCTCAATAGTCTGTCCAGAAGCGCAAAGGCCCTGATACACAACTTCCATCAGCAGTCTCTGCTGGGGATCAATAGCTTCAGCCTCGCCGGGCTGGATATTGAAGAAGTTGTTGTCGAAGCTGGCGGGGTCCTCGTTGAGGAAGTACGAGTGGCGCACGTTGGTGGTGCCGTGGTGCTTGGAGTCAGCGTGGTAGAATGCATCGGCGTTGTAGCGGTTGGAGGGGACTTTGGTCAGTAGGTCGCGGGGCGCTTTGAGGAGATCCCAGAGTTTGGAGGGGGAGGAGGAATCTCCTGGGAAGCGGCATGCGCTGCCGATGACGGCAATTGGCTCGTTGTCAGACATGATTTAAGGGGTTGGAAAGATGGTGAGAGACGATGATGGTCTCTTTGTGCAATGTTGAGATTGATCGAGCAATTGACCAGTTGAGTTTGAGTTTTTAGTTGGATAGAGCAAAGTGTTGTTCCTTATATCAGAGACACAGAGACTCACGATGCCGATGCCGATGCCGGTGTTATTCGGTTCAGCTGCTTGGCCATTAGACACAGAGATTCAGCCTCATGATAACGACATATTCTTTGATTGGTGGTACAATTATTCCGAATCAATATAATTGCTCTGTTGAATAATTCCAACGAAACCTTCTCGGACAATTTCGGTGGCGGAATAACAGAAGAATATGGAATGTAAGCATGCCATGTTGACCGGACTTTTTCGGTTGGTTCGAGAGGAGACCGAATCCAGACATATCTGACAAATATTGCTTAGCAATTGATCCGGAGGGTAGATGAAGTATACAGAGTCGTGAGAGCCCGGCCTTGTTCTAAGTCATTGCCTTCATAGTGGTTTGACCTCGACTCTTCACATCTGTCATCTTCGCCCGTCTTGAACCGCAAGTTTCGTTCACAATACACTTCCTTCTTTTCGCCAAAATGGCAGAGAAGACTGTGTCTCATCTCAATATCGAGACATCGATATCCCCAGAAACAATCCCCGCCTCGCCCTACATTCCTGGCTCAGGCAATGTCTTCCCCAAGTTCGTTGATGTAATCTCACAAACGGGTTGGGAACTCTGGTACTTCGACGGTGTTTCCAAAGATGACCAGTCAGCTATTTCCATCGGCATCAACAGAAGTGCTGAGGGTCTGAAGCACGGCGGTTTCAAAGTTCAAATCTTTACAATCTGGCCTGATGGACATACCTGGCACCGTGATCTATACCTCCCAGAGTCTATCGTCACTTCCGAAGATGGACACGTCACAGGGTTGTGGGAAGATGCATCCAGTGGAAGCAAAGTCTCATTCTCTGTGACTAGAGACTGCTCTTTGACTGTTTTGGCCTTTTCTGTGCCTGGCGTTGTTGATGGCACCATGCAGCTAGAGGCTCTGCCCGGTGACTCAGGCCTCGACACCAACCCAGAGCTAGGGCCTTCTGTTCACTATGTCCGTCCCATGGGAAGAGCCGCTGTCAAAGCAGAACTATCACTCTTCTCCCAAGACAGTTCAACATCTGAACAATTCATCTTGGGTCCATCTGCAAACGGCGGCATGGATCGTGTCTGGACACTATACACCTGGCCCCAAATCATGACAGAGTCATACTATCTCCGCGCTCAAGTCGGACCCTACGCAATGCAAATAATGCGCATTTTCTCTGAACCAGAAACCGGCGCCAAACCATACACAATGGCAAGACTCTACCGCGACGACAAGCTCGTCTGTGCAGCAAACCAAGTTCTCACCTACGAAGAACAAGACTTCTCACAAGACTCTTTGATCTTGAGCAAGCGATACGACGCGTCTTCTGACGATGTAGTCACAGGTGCGTATCGCGACAAGAACATTGGGTATATAGTTGAGTTCGTTGCGAAAGGAACCGGTGGACAACGATGGATGTTTCAGGTTGATCATGAGCGGATCTTCTGGAATTATCCTACGAGTGCGCCTGGACCTGAAGGCACGGGTAACACGGGGTTTGTGGAATCGGTTATTGGAGGCGCGGATGAGGAGGCGTATTTTGGGGTTGGGACGGGAGGTCAGTGTCAGTTGAGTTGAGCTAGAAATTTGGGTTGGCTGGGGGAGGAAAGAAAACTTAGGATCTTTACCCTAAATGACAAAAAGACTTAGATAAACTACCCTAAACTTAGGGGACTATTTAATGAGTTTATTTGGCATCTTCAATTAAGGTCTCAAGTTTTCTTACTCCCTGAGGGTTGGCTATTTTTAGTAGAAGAGACAGGGTTGAATGCACTGTGGATCACTTTAGCCGCTGTGATTTGCCAAGGACTTGGCTGGATGCAGGGGAGTCATTTACCCGTGCTTAATTGACTTGGATGACTCCCTTGGCCAAGTAAGTGGGGATTTTATCGCAATAGTGCTCAGTCCAGGGTAAGGCAAACAATGATCAGAATTGCTTCGGCCAGATCATGGCCTCAATAAGTCCATATCTTCCCTCTGGATACAGCTGTTGTTCAGTAGATGTTTTTAATATTCAGCGAGTGTTCTTGTTACTTCTTACAGTGGTTTACATTGCTCATCTCAATCCGTGGACGAGCGACCTTGTTCTTTGATACCCAGAGTACACTCAATCAGGTGTTTGGTTGAGACATGTCCGAACGAACAATCATCCAGCTTCAATTCTAATGCGTAATCCAATTGTGGCAATTGAACACCTTGTAAGATCACACCATTTCATGCTCTTATCCAACACCCCAAAGTTCCGACTTTGTTGAACTTGTTGACCAATGTCTCCTCGGACTTTTTCGGTATGCGAGGATAACGCGGTACTTGCCGAACTGCTTCGGGGCCCAACTTGCGAGATCAGTTTAATAGCCGGATATGACAAACACATGTCTTTTGGTATCCTCATCCTGCCAAGTCAAGCAATTTCTACTGAACCCCAACTTTACACTTCACCATCCCCTTTTGCTACCTCATTTATCATCATGGTCCAGCGTCTGCAAAGCGCCCTAGTTGGCACCCCAGAGGGAGGCATTCGTCTCTCCAAGACTGAGCCAATACCTGATATCACAGGTGATTCAGTCCTGATCAAAACAAAAGCCGTGTCAGTAAATCCCGTCGACACAAAGATGATCGGGCCCTACGTCACGCCAGGTGCAGTCGCAGGCTTTGACTTCGCAGGTGTCGTGGAAAAAGTTGGCCCTGAAGCGACAAAGTGCGATATCCATGTGGGGGATCGTGTTTGTACAGCTATCATGGGAATGAACCCTCTCGACCCTCATGTTGGCGCTTTTTCTGAGTACACAGCTGCTGTTGAGTGGATTCTCTTGAAGATTCCGCCCCATCTTAGCTTTGAGGAGGGTGCCTCTCTTGGGATTAGCTTCATGACTACTGGTCTGGCTTTGTTCAAAAGTCTGGGTCTGCCTGGCAATCCTCTTGAACCGACCACTGAGCCCATACCGGTTCTGGTGTACGGTGGTTCATCTGCTACTGGAACTGCCGCAGTTCAACTCGTCAAACTTGCTGGCTTTGAACCCATTGCAACATGTTCACCCCGCAACTTTGACCTCGTCAAATCATACGGCGCCAGTGCCGTATTTGACTACCAAGACCCAAACTGCACCGCTGATATCAGAAAGCATACCAAGAACAAGATCAAGTATGCTCTAGACTGCATCTCCACCACGTCAAGCATGCAGTTCTGCTACCAGGCCATCGGCCGTGCTGGCGGTAAATACACTGCTTTGGAGCCATACTCAGAGGCTGTGGCTCGAACGCGCAAGGTGGTCAAGCCAGACTGGATCATGGGACCGCAGATGCTAGGAACGGAGATTCGTTGGCCGGAGCCGCATTGGCGACCGGCTAATGCTGAGATGGGTGATTTTGGTGTTTACTGGACGGCTGTTCTACGGAAGCTTCTTGATAATGGGTTGATTAGACCTCATCCGATTGTTGTCAAACAGGGTGGACTCCCAGAGGTTCTTGGTGGTATTGAAGATATTAGGGAGAAGAGGATTTCTGGAAAGAAGCTTGTCTTCCAAATGGAGAGTTGAATTACCTGAGATAGCTCTAGCTTTAACTTCATCCTTTCGATCATCTTATCCCTATGTATGCGTAACCTTTTTCTCGACGCCGTAAGCACTCGACCGCCAACAGCGCCAAGTCAAGGGGATCATGGAGAAGACCTTCCAACTCCACGGACGTAAGGGACTCTGAAACGCCAATGCTTCCCCTCTCACTCGTTTTGCAATGGCCAGCGTGGCATCGGCGTGCTGATCGGGCTTTTTCGGTGATTTTGGTAGGGCTGTATGTCAGACGTGGCGTCGGAGGCCGAAGTCCACGGGGGTTGGAGAGTGTTTTCTTGGCAGCGGAAACATCTGCCTTGGTGACGCAAGCCTACCCGTCATCTATTCTCCGAGCGTAAGAAGTGGCTGCGGGAGGTGAGAGACTAACGATGTGAGTGAGCCGGCAGTGAGAGGTAAGCGACTGGTGGCCCTTCAGCCTTAGGACGTCTAATCTGGACGAGGCTGAGATTTAACGTAAAGACAGCATATCGCAAATTGTTTCATTGGGGAAATCAAGAATACCTTTCTCGTTATCGACTGATCCTAGGTATGGTCGTCTCTGGACCGGAATAACGCTTTCAGCATTCAGTTGATACAGATGGGTTGCGGCCGCTTCATCGAAGGGCACAGATTTTAGTAAACGACCACTCATGATACGATTAAAAAGAAGCTTCTTCGTTTACAGGACCATGAGCAAAGAGTATGGATACCGACTTGGGTAATTCTCCACGTGACGGGAGATGAAACTCTCAGGTTGCTTCTTATGGAGATTTTACATTGCATCTATACTTGGTATCATCACATCGCGAGACATGCCACCTTTATAATGAGTATCTTAGGCTGATTCTGTGAGAGCTTTATCTAGTATGTCGGTGAGATAGATAGAGGCAACTAGAAGATCATGAGTACACAGATCGGTCTTTGAACAGCGTGTGAGCTCTTTGCCAGGATACGGATAAGATTTACACAAGCCTAAGGGTATGAGTTTATGTATCTTAGTTAGGTGGTTCATGAGCGTCTGTACAGTGAAATAAAGAAGTGACGTTGAGATATCGTGATGTCTTGACTGCGACGTTAACGCGAGAGGGCGGCAATGTAGCAACTGCCAACTCATGATTCACGATCAAACATTTCGTCAATGGTGCCTCGCGAAAATCCCTGAATTTACAGTGTGTAGTGTGCAACCTAGATATCTACTCTATGAAAGCCCTTCTACCTTTAGCATATCATTCTCCGATGTTCAGTTTATCTGTCCTGTTAAAGATTCATCTTTTCCCTGATCAACGCCTTGAGCGATCTAACCTTCATAGACAGCTCCCTCATCTCCTCACACTCCTCAGTATCAGCCGCAATCATTTTTGGCCTAAACACAAAATGCACCATATAGTCCGTCCAAAGCGACCTCCTCCCCAGCTCAGTACTAAAATCCATTCCGTCAATATCACATGTCCTCTGCTTCACAGCGCTGATGGACCGCGGAAGACCAACGACATCTTCCACGGACTGAAACGCATCGAGGAGAACTTGAACGGCGGTGCAAATCATGGTGCACGTTTCGTCCGCGGAGGGCAGTTCTCCGAGCTGCAAGCCCCACCTATGAGAGGCCAGCGCTGTCTGGGAAGGGTACGGAGACGGAGTTTCAGGGAGATGAGATAGATGGTTCTGGAAATGGGCAAATACCAGGCTGTACAGTTTGATGAGGGATGTGTAGCAGCTCAGAACCAGTAGCATCGTCGGCATGTCGACCGAAGCGGCCATGGAGGAGCTTGTTGTTGGATCTTGTGTCATTTTGATAGATGATAGTACCTCGGCATAATCAAGCATCTCTGCTGAAGGGGTTGGAGAACTTCCGTTTCCTGACGAATGACCATCCGAGGAGATGGAACTTTTGCCCCAGATACAACTGAGTATGGAGCAGAAGTCCTGAGATAGGCTTAATACGCGGCCAATTGGGTAGTTTTGCAGCTGTTTTGAGTCGGGAACATTGGACCACGGACTTTCTTCTAGAGATTTTGAGGTCTCGTGGATCTTTGTTACAAGATTTGACAGCTGCACAATGGCATGTGGAGGAGCATGCTCCGAAGACTCCGATATGCCCATCAAGTGCCCAGCCTCGCTGTTGGAGGTCACGGGTGGTGCAATGTGATCAAAAGTGGTCGAGTACTGCGCGTGATAAGTGTTGGTCGGCATAGTAGACGGCGTAAGGTCCAACATATTTAACCCTTGACTCATCCCCAAATCCGCCCAGAAATCACCATCACTCAGACTCGAGCCGTCACCAGCCGTGCTGATATCAATAGCAAGAGGCTCTTCTGTTTCCTGACATGCAAGTTCGTCGATCCATGGAGTCCAAGCCCCAGGCGAACCTAGGTTCATCCCAGCAAGAGACGATGAGCAAACAGGCGGTGAAGTCTTTTGCGGAGGCTCAGGTTTGGGCTTCTCGGGCTTGTTTTTATGATTGGAACTCCGCTTTGATTGGCTTCGCGGACCAAAAACACATGTCACTTGTGCCCTGATGCATCTCGTGCATTTATGGGGCCCCGAGCGTGAGTTTTCTGGAGAAACAGTGCATTTGAGCTTGTGGGAGCGACATCGGTCGCAGCTGGACCGAATAGATTGGCTGTTCCGTGTTGACATTATGCTTAACCAAAGTGTCGGTAATCGTGGAGAAAAGTATTATATGCTGTCAAACTTGAAAACTTAACGTTGCACGAACCCAGTACGGACAAAGAGGAGAATTGTTGCAGTGAAAACGTCACTGGTACCAATCAGGTCATGACGGTGTAACAGCAGCGCTTTTGTGCCCGGCCATCAGGTATATGGGAACTCCCTATATAATTGTCCAGAGCGCAACGGAAAGGCCTTTTGCCTGTATGTCTCAATTAATCCTTGCTCTTTGCTGGGAACTGCTCAGAGTTGACGATTTTCCCTCTTGAGAAGGATGCGACGCAAGGTTTATGCATGCAGTCATGCTGCACAAAAGGTGGTCAGCATTCTAAACACCTCAGACCACTCTCTATGACGGCAGAACGAGGATGTTAATCCTTGGGGAAAGGGTGCAGTAACCGGGCGCTAGAATTTATGTATACATACAAGCTTAATTTTAGGGTAGCATAAGCCTTGTATTTGCAAGCTGACAGTTTAGAGAGGGTCACAGTCGTTGGGCTGACATATCGGAATACATAATTGCCGCCGAGTGTTATCTAAGGATACAACGTTGGGCTGATATCATATTTACAAAGAAGGATGAAACAATATGTACGTTGGTTTGTCTAATCTTTCCGCTCATCTATTCGCAGCCGTTGCTCAGACCTCTTTTAGAAGGTTAAAATATGCTTTGAGTTATATCCTGGTAATCATCCACCTGTCAGTACACCATCGGTTAATATGCCGTCGTGTACACAACCAACCAATCTAAAATGTGCCGTTCGGCATTCTTTCTGATTGATTCAAGGCGAAGGATGCACTCGATTAATATGTCTTGACAAGTTAAGAAAAAACTGACGCTTAGACCCTGGATGGCCACCATAACCTTGTTTACTGGAAGCACAGTGCCCTGCCCCGGTCCAATGGGATAGCCCACGGGTAATCCGGGACTGCCGAGTCTAGCATCTAAGATGGCGCTATGCTCTTCATCGGTGTGTCTTCAGTATTATCCCGCAATGCACGCCAAGAAGCTTACGGCAGCCGCACTCTTTCGTCGAGGGGTGCCAAGACAACCAGTGACACGACGTGTACCCCTGTGGGATTTATGGCTTAGGTCTTACGGGTACCTAGATCTGCCGCCGCTAATGGCAAGTTGGTCTAGTTCCGTCTGACTTTCACAAGCAAAAGCCGGAGCACTCTCTTCTTGAAATCTTCTCAGTACTCCATAGAACAGAAACTAGAAACTCTGACACATGAATGACTTCGGCTCCGGAATCTCCTGTCGTCGCTTGCAATCACGACAGAACTGCGCCGCAGATAAGAAGATCCATTTTGATAGGCCCCTGTCCACGCATCAAGGGCTGTGCTCTACATTTCATCACCTGCAGGCGGGTCTCTTTTATTTTCGTTATTTCGGCAAATAACTCATCACATCATGAACCGGTCTCTCCAATGTCCCCGCTTACCCGTAATGTTAATCCATGGCTCATCACTTCCTTGCCGGGTGAGCAATGCGTGGGGTGGCAGGATGCTTTTCCGCTGACAGCCTAGGACTTTCGTCATCGTCCGTTTCGGGACGGCCCGCATTCACGAGTTTCAGTATTCAGCCAGAGAGAAAATACAGGGGTTGAATTCGCTATTAATTTTCGTATACGAACCAGGCGTCTCCAAGCTACCACTGTAACTCTCGAGCCGCAGTGATTGGTCTCAAATGTTGCCAGCCTCTCAACAGCATTGCGGAATGTTACAGTCATATCGCGGAATGAACCGTTTCCACCTCTTTCCAGCGAAATTACTCCTCTTTGTCACCCTCGTTCTAGATTCTCATTATCCACTTTTCCCCCCAATGCATGTCATTGCAAGTTCCATGGCCATGTCAAAGACCCCATTGTATCCACCGTCTCTACAGCTCTAATTATTAAACCTTGAAAGTACATGGGACCCTCAAGGTTGACTTACCATCCATTGCTTGCCACTCGGAATTCGGGGTAGCCATCGGCGCAGCCAGTAAATCATCCGCAAACGTAGCCCAGTTCGGCATCATCGTGCCATCAAGCACTGGAAACTGTGAGCCGAGACCTGCTGGAATCTCTATCACCCCGCATGTCAGCTTCACATTGTTTTCTTTCTCCCTCTTTAGTGAGTACCTTATTAACGTACCTGGGTGGTAATTGTTGATGCTGGATGATGCATATGCCGAAGGAACGCCGAACGACATGCTCGAGTCAAACCCTGAATCTGTACCTGAAGTATTGCTGACTCCGAGAACTACCGTCAATGCTTTCACAACCTTCCGCGCCTCTTTGGACGAATTACTCGACTGTAACCATATATCGTAAGATTTTCTGAGGGACACCAGAATGGTTTCATCCATCGGTGCTGACTCAGAATGCTGCATGCCCTCGCGTTTCGTGTTCCCCAGATAGTAACACAAAATGCTTGTGGCGAGCAAAAAGTCATGGTTGACTAATGAGGAAACTCTCCACCTTTCTTGGTAAAGCTGACAGAAAGGCTGCGTTTCTTCTTGCAGCATGTGCTGGTAGTCTAGAAGCTTGAGTGCTGATTCTAAGACGATGCGCTTGGAATCAGCGGAGTTTGCTGGTGGACCGAACATGAACTTTCGGTGGAGAACGATCTTTGCGCGGTAGAATAGGGTCTCTAGAACGACTTTTTGCATGATGTTCTGGGGTGAATCTGTGATGCAGCGGGCGAAGGAATGCCATTTGAGACAGTCTGGGATTGACTTGCGTGCTTCATCCAGTTTGTTGTCCATTCTTTCGACTTCAGTGTATGTGTACGGTCGGACATCGGCGGCAAAGTCCCAGATATATCCGACCGTCGTCATCAACCTTGCTTTAACAAGACGATAGAGAATAGGCGTTAAGTCTGTATCTGGTCTCGACGGGGGCATGTCAACCGTGGTCTTGTCAAAGTCGTTATCTTGAAGATTCGAAGGCTCTTGCGTATCAGTCTGCCACTGCTTGATCATCCGCGGCAGACCCATTTGAGCCGAAAGTCCAAGATCCATCTCAACAAGAGTCGCCCAGACCCTCCTCCGCATCTCCGCAGTAAAAGAAGACATGCCCTTGAAATGCTTCGGATCTCGATGATAGCCCATATGCAGAGCAAGCTGGACCGTGGTCCCTGTCAGGATCCATATGTCGATCTCCGCGTCCGTGCTGGAAAACAGCTCAGCGGCAATGTACAGCATAAGCGTCTCCAGCACGTATGGACCCCCTTTGGTATAATTGCCAAGAACAAGGCATTGGCCAATCCTTCGCCTGTACGTATCCGCCATCTTCTGGAGATCTCTTTCCATGGACAGAGCCGCGGGGGACTGCACGCCAGGGTCGAGGCGGAACTTTTCGAATTGGGTTGCCAAGCACATTATGGTGAACAAAAGGCCCAACCAGAGGGGTGATACTGCAGTTGGGTCATCCCAAAATTCTTCATACTAAGATTATAATGGTTAGTCAGTCTGAATAAGGCGATAGGCTTGTGCTTCCGTACCTCCTTGAGGAATTGCACGCTGTGCAGTACGGCTGGGGCGTAGGCGTCAGCATGGTGGTTTCACGATAAAGTTGGATGACAAGACTAACCCGGTGACATCTCGAAGGAATTAAAATAGCGCGAGACCAATCGGTCTACTACCGGGCGGGCAGGGATCGACGCAAGTATCTCGTCCTTGCTAGCGGGCTTCGGACAGCCGTATAGCAACAGGGGGCCAGCCATGTCCGCACTAGGCGATTCAACGCCCTGAACATCAGGATGCGACGCCTCCTCGTTATCGAAATGATCTTTGAGCTCGGCAATCCCGTCGAGAACAGCAGCCCAGTGCGAACTCCCCACGTAATTCGCTCCTCCGCCCGTGGACTGCATGCTCCCGTAATCGGCGGGTGGAGTAGCAGTGACGGCAGTGTCCACGGATGAGGAGGAATGCGTGTTGCCGACGGGGGAACAAGGTGTCGCTCCTCCGTGCTGGTTCTGGTTGACGGAAGATTGCTGCATCAGATCGAATACAAGACTCTCAAGGTGGCGGATGCGGTCCTGTGTGGTTACACGAGGCTGGTGTGCCGCATCGCTGCCTGTGACTCTGTCAGAAGCGTAGGTGCACGACAGACCGAGCTCTCGTTGTACACAGCTACTGCAGGGTCTTTGACGGTCACATCGTAGTCTTACAACAGGGCAACGTCAGCACGTGGGGGGCAGCTTGTAATAGAATCAAAGCGGAGGACGGAAAAGAGAGACGGCAAAGTGCATTGCATGGACGTACTTTCTCTTTCTACACAGGTTGCATGACAGCTGTGGCTTTTCCCGCGGTCTGCTTGAGGGTAGACGAGCTCTGCCCTGGGGTGTTTTGCCAGGACCCCACTCCGCAGGACGTGATTCCTGGTCCGCCATGGATTTAGGACAGAATGATAGACAAATAAGTTTAGTAAGGCTCGGATGAGAAATGTAAACAAACGGAGTCAAGTGGCCGTGGAGGTCGGAGAAAAAAGAACAAATTAATTTTACGTTGAGAGATAATGTGCTGACAGAGTAAGATTCTAACCAAGAGCGATTAAGCCAAGGTACGGTATTTGTCCTGCATCGGACGCACAATCCCTGTTATTCCCCGGATCTGTTCATCATCCGCTCCGATCCTCCGCTCCGATCCTCCGTTGGTAGCCATGTCCGGCCCGATGCTCCAGCCCTGTAGACTTCTCAGCTTACTATGTACCCCACCCACATCGCCCATGCCATATAACAAACCACCTCAATTGTTCATGAGAAGGTTTTGTTTATTTGCTGATTGCAGATCCACTCTTGAAAACCAAGTTCACGTCGCATGCAGCATGCACGTATCAACTGTTGCGTTATCATCCTAGCAAACAAATTACATTTTATTGACAGATTGGTCCAAAACGGAAATACTCCATTGTTTTTATCACAACAACCATGTCGACAACGCCCCAGATGTCACAATCAGGCTTTCAGAATGATCAGTTGGAGGCAGGTAATCGGGAGGATGTTGGGCATGAGGCTCAAGAGAAGCCCTTGTCGTCTACTGGAACAATGGTTGATGAGCCTCAATCGAATCCCAACGTTGTTGATTGGGATGGACCAAATGATCCTGAACATCCACTCAATTGGTCAAAGGCGCAGAAGAATTTACATCTGGCCATCGTGAGTCTGTTCACCCTCGCGGCGTAAGTATCTCCCACCGAATTGTTCACAACTATCATGATGAACATATTGCTAATTGTCAACCAGAAATCTGGCTGCAACAATGTTTGCTCCAGGAGCTGCAGAACTAGCCGATGAATTCAACATCACCAACTCTACAGTCACAGCCATGACAGTCAGCCTATACGTCTTGGGCTTCGCACTAGGTCCTCTTCTCCTTGCGCCTCTGTCAGAATTATATGGACGTCTCATTGTCTATTACTTTTGCAACTTGGTATACATCGCCTTCACATTCGGCTGTGCTTTCAGTACCAACGTTGCTATGTTTCTCATCTTTCGAATCATTGCTGGGTGCGCTGCCTCGGGTCCCATGAGTATTGGTGGAGGTACTGTTGCAGACCTGTTTATCCAGGAGGAGCGAGGAAAGGCTATGGCTCTTTTCACTGTTGGGCCGCTTCTTGGACCTGTGAGTATCTCCCTAATCACTCTCTGTTCATGCGCTAACTTGATGTCAGGTCATTGGCCCCATTATCGGAGGATTCGTCTCTGAGAACGTTGGATGGCGATGGACATTCCGCATTCTCCTCATTTTGGTAAAGTCACTGCTCAATCCGTGTTCAGTTCTTAGGACTAATACTTATCACAGTCTGGCGTTATCGCTATTGTAACCTTTGCTCTCATGAAGGAGACAAATTACACAGTCATCTTGCAAAAGAAGGCCCTTAGAATGCGCAAACAAACTGGAAACGAGAAACTGGTCCCAAAGTTGAGTAGAAATGAGACTCCAAGACAAATGCTGGCGCGCGCTATCGTCCGACCACTGAAGCTGCTCATATTCTCACCGATTGTCCTGTTGGTGTCGCTCTACACTGGTATCCTCTTTGGTTTGATCTTCCTCCTTTTCACGACCTTCCCCTCTGTATTCCAGGATGTCTACGGCTTTAATCCCGGTGTCGCCGGGTTGGCCTATCTTGGTCTTGGAATCGGTATGAGTCTAGGTCTGGTCATGTTCTCTGTCCTTAGCGACAAGCTTCTTGGTCGAAAGAAGGGCAACGAACATGCCGCCCCTAGACCAGAGGACCGTCTTCTTCTCATGAAATGGCTGGGCCCTATTACTCCCCTTGGTCTTTTCATCTATGGCTGGACAGCAGAGAATGGCGTTCACTGGATCGTACCTATTATCGGTACCTTTGTTGTTGGTTTCGGTTCCCTCTTCGTGGTCATCCCTGGTCAGATTTACCTGGTTGATGCCTTCGGAGCCGAGGCAGCTGCTTCTGCTTTGGCGGCCAACATGCTGGTCCGTTCGCCGTTTGGAGCGTTCCTTGACCTTACAGCCGAGCCTCTGTACTCGACGCTTGGACTAGGTTGGGGTAATAGCGTGCTTGGTTTTATCTGCCTTGCTTTCACTCCTGTTCCGTGGATCTTCTATACCTACGGGGAGAGACTTCGGACTCACTTCCAGGTTGATCTGTAACCTCAGCGCCGTTTCCTTGTTTAATTCAACATGATAGAGGTATATCTTGGACTTGACATATGATAAAATACACGGTGGACATAATCGACATACACGTATTTCGGATAGAATAGGTTGTTTGGGAAGGTTTACTATCGTTAACTTGGTTCAACTCTTCCGACGCTCACAGGAAGGGTGGGCCGGATTTCTTTATTACTTATGTACTTTGAAAACTAATAGACTAATGCATTCGCGGTTCGATCATCAATAAGACCTAGTATTTACAGTTTCTTAAATTAGCTCCGACTCTTATGTAACTCTCAAATTTGATCGGAAAACCGCGATGAAAGAGCCTTACAGCCTCCAAAAGAAGTTTTCCCATCAAACAAACGGACACTGTTGAAAGTCTAATAATTAATCATGCCTGCAGTAAGACCTACACACTCAGTAGTGGTAACTCCCCAAGCTCTCATCAACATCACAATGAACAAGAGCTCCATCCTCAATATCTCCCTTGATCCGGTCGGAAGGTCAACAAAATATCCCAGCCACTCTCTCAATCTCTCGCTATTGACTTCATCTGCTCTTCAGGGTGCACAGTTGAGCTTTTGAGCGGACGCAGAACCTACGACGAAGAAATTATTCACATGGGTATAAGCTCTTCGAACACATCGCGAGTTATGCAAGATTATGATGAACAATCAATGGACTTTGCGCGTACACTGCACCGATGACCACTGTTCATCTCTGAACCAGAGTCCTCAGTGGTACTGCGACGGCTGGGAGGCAGGACCAAAGTCCTTCAGATGCGTAAGTGTTCCTGGTAGATGGATGAGAAGATGGGGTAGTGCTGACGATAGACGAAGCAACTGGCTCAATCTCCTAGCGACTGCTAGAGGATACCTAAGACTTGAGATAGCTCTCGGCGCGTCTTACCTCGTAGACTGAGTAATACGACCATTCAATAAACTGAGGGTTTCGATGGGGGTGCTTCAATCGAGTGTGTGCTTGATACACTTATTTCGAATACCTGGATGGATACGACGCCTGTTAGATTCTAGTCTCAACTCTTTGGAGGAGAACGACGTTTAAACTACTTTTCGTTACTACCAGCTCGGTTCTGTGCTGTGGCATAGTCACTAGCACTGACAGTGCTGATAATTTTACTACTCATTTTATCGGAACACTTCTGTGTTACATATGCTCCAGTTCTGATAGCTTTGGATTATCCTAAATTCTCTTCGTCTTCAAAACATCAAGTCAGTGACCTAATAGTATGTAATGACACAGAACCAAGTAGCTGCTGGCTCCAGAAGCTCTTAGATCCACGTTACACACACGTTACTGTCGAGTTCTCCTCTGATCCCGTAGCCAGGATCCATAGTGACGGACAATGATGATCGTCCAGGTATCACTCGTTACCTCCTCGAGAAATCGTATCATATAGCCTATACTCCCTGATGAAGCACGCTGCGACCAACCCCAAGATGGCTACGCCGAGTCCACTCAGAAATACTCCGCGCAGTGCAATCTCGTATGCCTCATCGACGCCATTACTCCACCCATCAGGGAGCCGCTTCAGCTCATCTAAAGAGTCAAGAATGCGCTTTATTATCTCAGAAGATCCTTCGTAGCTGTCGAAGAGTTGATGTAGACCGTGTTGCAGCAAGTTCTGATACACTACCGATGCGATCGTTACACCAATCGTGGAACCAATCGATCGGAATGCGTAGTTGGCAGAGGTTGCGACTGCTTGATCATCATGTGATACAGCTGCGACAGTTGCGAGTAGTGACACGGATAACATGCCACCATACCCCACTCCAATAATGAAGACGTACAGTAATATGAGAGGAGTAGGTGTTTGGATGGTCATAGTGCTCAGCCCGATGAAGCCTAAAGCAGAATACGCTATGACGGTCATGCCCAAGGTTCTGTATCTCCCTGTACGTTTCATAATAAAGCCACAGGTTAGAGAACTTAAGGCGGTCCCTACACTTTGAGGCAAGAGACGAAGTCCAGCTGCAGTAGTAGAGAACCCGTTGACCTGAAAGAAGATGGGGACGTAATATGTAGCCATAAATAGAATCATGGTTACGAGGCAGTTCATCAGGCAGGCTGAGAGAACTGCTTGATCAAGGAGTAGATGCATGGGAATGATAGGCTCCGTGGCCCATTTCGACTCGACAAGAACAAAAGCCCCCGCGGTCACCACAGAAAGTGACACGGAGATCAAGACAAGTGGATGACTCCAGGCAACGAGATTCCCACCAGAGTTAAGGCCTAAAAGTAAGAGGATAAGAGTCAAGGATAGTGTGAAGGCACCCGAGAAGTCCACCCTCGATAATCTTGACTTGTCATTGTGCTTGGTGGGGGTATTCTTGAGGGTAATAGAGACGAGAATGGTGGAGATAGCAATCAACGGCACGCGACTCAGGAAAGCAGTCCTCCAGCCCCAGAGGTCATTAATCCAGCCTCCGAACGATCCACCGAGACCAGCGCCAACACCATAACAAATATGGACGAAGCCTTGGATAACGCCTCGTCTTCTAAGAGGCACGAGATCACTGGCCACGAATGCCGTTATGGCATTGAGACCTCCGCCACCCATGCCCGCCACGACTCGACCAGCGAGAAGTATCCATTTCGACGTCGCTACTCCACACAGTAAAGTTCCAACACCGAAGAGTGTATTGCAGACCACGAGGCCGGAGCGACGAGAGAAGATGTCGGTTAGTCGGCCGGAGAGAGGCTGACAAGCAGCATTGGCAATGAGATAAGATGATCCAAGCCATGAGACGAGGCTCAGTGACCCGAAGGTATTGGAGATGGGGACAGAGAGGGTAGCGACTATAGTGGTGTCGAGGGCAGCGAGGAAGACTCCGATGAAGACACTGCCGAAAATAGCGATGAGATATCTAGTCGATGGCCCATCTTTAGTAGATACACTCTCAGTGTCTTGGGGTTGTTGAGGAGGTTGGGGTTTTGCACGGCCGTGCGCGAGAAGAGGTGATTGTTCATTGACAAGTCCACGAGAGGCATTCCCCTTGTCTCTAGAATCTGAGTTCTGGCCTTTCATGATGCAATACCCCAGAGAGGTAGAAGGAGACATCGAATGTGTAATAAGCATGATAAACGGTATTCAAGAAGATGGTTTCTGAGACGATGAAAGAGACAGGAAGGATTTCTCGAGGGATAGGGAGAGCATTCGAGGGGAGAGGGCAGGTAAGGCGGTTGGACACGTCTTACTCGGCAGATATTGCAACTGAGACATGGGAACGGAGCAAAACGGTTGTGTCACCACAGTTATGACGCTGGTTGAGGAGTCGCCGGGTATGTCGGTGAGCAGGAAAGGGAACGCCTTGTCTTGAGAGGTGATAATACCCCGGGGCTGGGAGTTATCAGTAGGCGCCTGTTTTGAGGTCGGCTTTGACGTACGTCGTGGTGGGAACGCAAACGGATAGTACCGGGTTCTAACACAGAGGGCGCGATCCAGGT